>PVKS010002654.1:0-114999 GCA_004027875.1 Aplodontia rufa | reverse complement strand
ACACTAGATACCCATTTAACACATGAGTTCTTCTGGGGGAAACTGCATTAGATGAAACCCACAGTAGCTTATCTATGTGTTAGCATTACCCCTGGTTATCAAAGTTTATACACAATGATTGCTACAGTTTTGACAATGTTTCCCCCTTATCTGTATCCTGTATCGCAATATACTTCTAATAAATGTGGGGAAAAAAATTGAAAAATAGTAGAAATAGTAGAGAAAATCAGAAACATCTGATTTTAAAACATTCATAAAGTGATCAATTTCTAACAGAATTAGTAGGAAAAATTATTAATAAATTATAAATAAATATTAATAATTCCAGGTATTAAAGAATAGACAACATTATAAATACTACCAAATTTAAAAGAAAATAAAATAATAGTGCTGGGCACAGTGGAACATACCTGTAATCTCAGGAGACTGAGGCAGGGGGATCGCAAGTTCAAAGCCAGCCTTAGCAATGTAGCAAGGCCCTAGGTAGGGAGACCCTGCACCGAAATAAAAACTGTAAAGGGGTAGGGATGTAGCTGAGTGGTTAAGTGCCTGTGAGTTCAATCCCTGGTACCTCTTCCTCCAAAAAAGAAAGAAAATAAAATAATAGTATGATCAAGTTCACGCTTATAAATTCAGCAATGAGATTACATGAACCAAATTCCCTAAAAGACAAAACGACCAAAGCCCATTCAAGAAAAAACATTTTACTAAAATAGATCTATATTTACGAAAGAGATTGAATTTGATTCCTTCCAACAAGGAAAACTCCAGGCTCAGATGGTGTCACTGATAGTTTGTACCCAGCATTTAAGGATGAAATGATATGAATTCTATGTACTCTTCTATGGAAAATAAAATTCGTGTAGACACTTTCCAACTTGTTTTTTTTTTTAAGAGAGAGGGACAGTGAGAGAGGAGAGAGAGAAAAGAGAGAATTAATTTTGTTTAGTGTTTCATGTGGTTTTCCTTGCTCTGACACATCATTGTGGTGCTGGGATTCAAACCTTCATCCTTGCACATGCCATGCAAGCGCCATAACCACTGAGCCACCGCTCTAGTCCCCCAACTTTATTTTTCTGAGGACAGCATTACTTTAAAAACAAAACCTGGGGCTGGAGCAGTGGCTCAGCAGTTTCGGCGCTTGCCTGGCATTTGTGAGGATGCAGGTTCAAATCCCAGCACCACGTACACAGTGAAGTGTTGGAGCAATGAAAGCCACATGAAAAACTAAAATAAAAAATTGATTCTCTCTTTCCTCTCTCTCTCTCTCTCTGTGCCCCTCTCTCTTTAAAACAAAACAAAACAAAACAAAACAAAACAAAACAAAAACCCTGGTCTGGGGGTATAGCTCAGTGGTATGGCACTTACCTAGCATGGTGGAGGCCCTAGGTTACATCCCCAGCACCACAGAAAAACTGACTTTGTATGCGTAACAATAAAATGAAAGATGGCATGAACACACATACAAAATTCTTAAAGTAGGGCTGAGGGTGTAGCTCAGGGGTAGAATGCTTGCCTGACATGTGTGAGGTCCTGGGTTTGATCCCCAGCATTGAAAAAAAAAAGTGAGACTAATGGAGGGGCGAGGTGTAGCTCAGTGGTAAAGCACTTACCTAGCACATGTGAGTCACTCAGTTCAATCCTCAGCACCTCATAAAAATAAATAAAGTAAAAGTACTTTTAAAAAATTATTAATGACAGTAGGGTACAGTTGATGTCGGTTTGGTGGAAGTTGAGTTGGTGTTCCTAGAGACCAAAAATGAAACTGAGGGATGCAGAGGCAAGCATAGCAGATAGTTTTATTTTAAGAAAATAACCAAAAGCAAAGGATAGGGAAAAGAGCAAACTTCCCCCAGAGTGGGAGAAGGGGACAGAGCTGAAGAGGGAGTTAGGTCTGCCCTTTTAATCTGATCTTCTCCCTTCAATGGTTATGGTCTCCCTTCCCCCATACCTAGGACCTGGGTGTGGGAAACTCTGGTTAGGACCTGTCTTTAGTTTGTGCCTCAGACATCAGTAGAAAGAATGTGGTGCCTTCCTTAGCAGATGGGAGGGTCTGCATCTGGACCCAATTTGTTGGACCCTCCCTACTAGCTTTGGGGATGTCAAACTGATTTTCTTCAAAGAAAAAGAACCAGTTTTCCCTTGGCTGACTCAAACTACTTTGCCTAACTTTCCCCCTATCTCACAGTGTCACATACCCATAACCTCAGAAACAGAAGGCTGAGTCAGGAGGATCACAAATTCAAAGCCAGCATCAGCAACTTAAGCCCTAAGCAACTTAGCAAGACCCTGTCTCAAAATAAAATATAAAAGAAGGGCTGGGGATGTGATTCAGTGGTTGAACACTTCCAGATTCAATCTCTGGTACAAAAAAAAAAAAAAGTTAATGGAGCTGGGAAATTCTTATTGCCTAGTGATGTACCCATCATTAATGTTGTAGCGCAATGCATCACTCATGTGTTTGTGATGAAGCCGATGTTAACAAACCTCTTGGCACTGCTAATCGTGTAAAAGTATATAGTACATACAATTATGTACAGTACATGATACTTGATAATGATAATAAATGACTGTTACTGGTTTATGTGTTTACTATATTATATTTTTGTCATTATTTTAGAATGTACCCCTTTTAACTATTTTAAAAAATTTGCTATAAAACATGTTATGTTACATGGGCAGTAGCCTCATACATTTCATGCTTAACCCACTCTTGATTATATCAAGAGCCCACATGGAATGATTGACCGATACCATTTGTGTAAGTACACACTGATGTTTGCAAAATGATGAAATCACTAATGACACATTTAGCAGAAGGTATCCCATGTGTTAGGAAATGTATGACTGTATATGAAATGTATGGCTTAGGTAACTCTATAGAGACATAAAGTAGATTTGTGGTTACCAGGTGCTATAGGGAGATTGAAAGGCTATGATTAGATTTCTTTTGGGATTATGAAAATATTCTGGAATTAATGACAATGGCCACACAATTATGGACACTATATACTTTATTTTTTTTTTTAAAGAGAGAGGGACAGTGAGAGAGAGACAGAGAAAGGGAGAAACAACTTTATTTAGTTTTTCACATGGCCCTAGTTGCTCCAACACTTAGTTGTGCACGTGGTGCTGGGGTCTGAACCCGGGTCCTCGTGCTTGCCAGGCAAGCGTCGAAACCACTGAGCCACTGCTCCAGCCCCGACACTATATACTTTAAATGGGTTAAATGCATGGTATGTAAATTATATCTCCAAAATCTGGCACATGCACATAAAAAAGTCAGATGGTGCTATATTCATCTGAAAGCTTGAAAACTCTGCTTCCAAGTGGCTCGTTCATAAGGCTATTGACAGGAAACCTCAGTTCCTTCTTCATGACATAGGCCTCTTCATAGGGCTGCTTGAGTAACATGGCCCAGCTTCCCCAGGGTGAGTGATCCACGAGAAGGAAGAAGAAATCACAACAGTTTTTAGGATTTAGTCTCAGAAGTAACATCCCTTTTACCACATTTTGTTTATGTATGTATTTATATTTGTGGTACTGGGGCTCAAACCCAGGGACACTCTATCTCTGAACTACATCCCCAGCCCTTTTCATTTTTATTTTTGGAGCAGGGTCTCATTAAGTTGCCGAGGCTGGCCTTGAACGCGTGATCCCCCTGCCTTAGCCTCCCAAATTGCTGGGATCATAGGCCTGCACCACCACATTTTATTTGTTGGAAGCAAGTCATTAAGTATAGCTCATACTCAAGGGAGGGGTTTTAGACTCCTCCATTTGAAGAGAGGAGTATCAAAGAATTTATGCACCATTCCAGCTTCTAATGAGGTAGAATGGTTTCTGTAATTTCTCTGACTTTCCCTCCTTTCTGTTTAAGTTTAATAAGCTATTGGACTGAATCTAATATGTTTCTTCCCATCTACTGAGATGTTCGTTTGGATCTTGTTCATTATTCCCTCAGATCTAGGGCTACCCTTAATTGAGATCAAGTGTTCTGGGGGCTGAATCCTTCCTGGAAATCTTACAGGCATGGTCCTATACCCACAGATTCCTACTCTATAACCTGGGATCTCTTGAAGGAAGCTTGTCTTCTGAGTTTCCATTGTTCATCTCACTGGGTTCCCCCTCCTGATCTGTAGTGGTGACTACCCCAGTCAAATGGATGGCTAACATTCCAAACGTGGCAGCCATCAGCTGCAAGGAGTAGTCGACTGACATTTTTTTCAGCTGTAACGCCTGCAGGATCTGCAGCAGCACTGCAACAGAAACCACTGTCTTCTTGGGAAGCCCCAGCCAATGATGGGGACAACTAGTTGTGGCTGTTTCTGACCAGCTGGGATTCCTCCATGGGAAATCTCTGTATCAGAGCTCCCCTGTGGGCTGGCTAAGACTCTCAGAACTCCCACTGAAATGTGAGACCCTTTTTACCCAACCTCCTGCTCTTCTGTCTTCCCATAGATGTCAGAGCTGAAACATGGTCTCCCTCCACAGTCCTGCTTCCTCTCCTTTTATCTTTCACAGGCATTTCCTCCAATAAATCTCTGGCACTTCTAACTCTGTCTTGGCACGGCTTCCTGAAAGACCAAACTTGACACTAGGCCTTGGCCCTTCTCTGCGCTGCCAGACAACCATTCTCTTCCTCCCTGCTTCTTGGGCATGCTCTGTTTCTCCTCCCTGCTATTCTCATGCTCATGCTCTCTCCAGGGTCTCCCCCTGTGCCTGGCACATAGTAAACTCAGTAACTATTTGTTATTGAATGAACACAGCAAGCTCTGGAGCTAGGCACTGCCCGCCCCTTTATCCCTACACAGAGAGTAGAGAACCTTCCGGGTAAGGCTGGGAGTGGCAGCTCCAAAGGCCAGAGGGAGGACACATTCCAGGCCAGTGGAGAGCAAGGCCCCTAAAGTGGGGAGGATGGGCAAAGGGGCAAGGGGAGGGGGCAAGGGGTGGGTAGGAGCGTCTCCTAGGCCCTCAGAGGTCTCCCTACATGCAGGGGAGGTCAGATCTGGTTTCTCTCTTGATTTGCTGGATGGCTGACTCCCAGCAAGTCACCCCTGTTTTTAGACCTCCATTCCTTTCTATTATAGGTGAGAAGCCCCACCCTACTTGTCTCCCTAAGGAGGGGCAGGGGTTGTAAGATGAGGTCACCACTTCCATGTAAATGGAAGGGTGGGGCACACTGAGAGCTCTCTGTGGTCCTGCACCTGGGCCCTGGTGTAGAGGGGGAGGGTAGACAGAGAAAGTAGGAAGAGAAAAAAACAGGAGAGAGGGAGAGAAATACACACACACACACATACACACACACACCTCACAAGCAAAAGATGAGGGAGGAGAGAAAGGAAGGAATGAAAAATAGAGGGGTCAGAGAGAGAGAAAAAGGAGAAGGAATAGGAGAGAAACTCAAAGGCACAGGAAAACCAAGAGAAATGCAGAATGTGAGCTCACATGTGCGCAAGAAAGAAATGGGGAGCTGGGCACAGTGGTGGATGCCTGTAATCTCAGCTACTCAGGAGGCTGAGATAGGAGGATCTTGAGGTGGAGGCTAACCTGGGCAACGGTGGGGGAGGGCAGGTATTAATGGGTATATAACTCAGTGCTAGAATGCTTTGCTTGCCTGTGAGACCCTGGTTTTGATTCCTGGTACTACAAAACAGGAAGGAAAGAAGGAAGGAAGGAAGGAAGGAAGGAAGGAAGGAAGGAAGGAAGGAAGGAAGGAAGGAAGGGAGGGAAGGAAGGAAGAGAGGAAGGAAGGGAGGGAGGGAGGTGGCGCACACATGTATAACCCCAGCTACTCAAGAGGATGAGGCAAGAGGATGGTTAAGTTTGAGGCCAGCCTCAGCAATTTAGTGAGACACTGTCTCAAAGTAAAAAATGAAAAGGATTGGCGATGTAAAGGGCTGGTGGTAGAGTACCATTGGGTTCATTCCCTAGTAGACTGTCCCACCCCCTGAAAATGGAGAGGGAAATGGAAAAGGGTGGAGAGATAGAGTCAGAAAGAGAATGATGCAGAGAGGAAGGAATGGAGGAGATGGAAATTATGAAAATCTCAGGCAGAGATCATGAGACAGAAGGGGATGAGAGAGAAGTAACAAAGGGACTGATGGAGAGACACAGGGAAGGAAGAGAGAATACCTCTCATGAACCCCTACCCCTCACTCCCAGTTGGCACCTACCATTGACCCAACCCTACCACAAATGTGTGGGGACTCAGGGGAAAGCTTAGGCCTCCTTTCTGTCCAGACAGTTCCATCCTGTTGGTTTAGCCTTCTCCATCCTCTGAGGGGACATCCCAGTGGGAAGCAAGGCACCAAGCCTGTCCTATAGGCTGACTGACGTGGCCACCAGGGTGGGGTATGAACAGAATACCCAGTGACACCCTCCCTTGAGGCCTAAGCAGGTCCCAGCCTGCCTCCCTTTCTGTCTCAGACAGGAAGAGACCTCAAAGGTCAACTCTATTGTACCTTTCACTGCACAGAGGAGAAAACTGAAGCCCAGACAGGAGCAGGGACAAGCCTGAAGTTCCACAGGCAGGTAGTAGCTTAGCCACCAGTTCTCATTTAGAGGGAGCTGGTAGATATCACCAATGCTGTGGCCTAAAAACCTTGGGATTTGCTCTCTCCTGTGTAAAGTTTCCTGCCCAAGATTATCCTGAGGCTTTAGTGACAGTGTTTTAAATATTAGGCATGGTGCTAAAAGTCTTACCCAATATCCTGTCATCTTGTGAGATGACGACTGATTACATTCTCCATACAGAAGAAGAAACTAAGTCTCAGAGAAGTTGACTTTGTTTTTTTTAAGAGAGAGGTACAGTGTGTGAGAGAGAGACAGAGAAAGAGAGAGAGAGAGAGAGAGAGAGAGAGAATCAATTTTATTTAGTTTTTCATGTGGCCTTCACTGCTCCAAGACTTCGTTGTGTACATGGTGCTGGGGATTGAACTCACATATTCACGCATGCCAGTCAAGAGCCACATCCACTGAGCCAACGCTTCAGCCCAGAGGTCAACTTCTAAGCCCATGTTCACACTGTACTGAGACCCAAGCTGGGTCTATCTCTATCTCACTTCCAAACCTGAGTTCTTATTATGATATTATTCAACCTCTCTGAGTGATAAGCAGGGGAGGGGCCTATAATATGTAAAAGGGAGTAGAGGTAGGTGGCGAGTCCTATGATGGGAGAAAATACCAGAATGATGCTTATTTCAAATGTCAAAATTCTTCCTAGAGGGATTCAACTTGGTTCAGCTGTGTCCTTGACTTTGGGAGCCCTCCCACCCTGCCACTTGCTCTACTCCATACCTCCTTTTCCAAACCTCTGGCGAGAAGGAGTTTGGCTCCTGGGCTCCTCCCATCCTTTTCTCCTTCTCTTCATTTTCTCTAGCTGTGACCTTTTGGCTCATAGTCCCTGGCTGGTTCTGAAGCACAGAGATTGACCTGACTACTCTACAACCTCTGTCCCCTTCCACTGCACACTGAGCTCCTCCTCCCAGCTCTTCCCTGGCTTTGCCTTGCTGGGGCTGGTTTATCTGGAAAGACATGGATGGAGATTGACCAGATACCGGGGAGGCAGTAAGTTGACAGGAAACGGACAAGCAGACAAGTCACTGTTCTGGCCAGCCCTGATTTCCAGGCAAGCCCCTTAAGAGCTGATCTCCTAACCTCTGATCTCTTCCCATTTGCAGCCTGATTGTTACCTGAGGTTTTCCCACCCTTACAGATCCTCAGTTTCTTCATCTGCTCTATGAGTATAAGCACCCATCTTCACTGAATGGTTGGAAGTTGAATGATGCGTCAGCTTGGGGACGCAGGAACAAGTGCCAGGTATGGCCCCTCCCTTGCAGATACCCCTGTCTCTTGGGGGAACATATGATACCTGTGGGGTCCTCAGGTAGCCACAGCCTAGGGATAGAGGTGGCTACAGACCTTGCCCCCTGGGTCACTCAGTTCTTCTGGGGAACAGATCCAGTGTCTGCCCTGCTCTATTTTTGAGGCCTGCTCCAGCTGTGTCTCTCCCATTCATCAGACAAGGAGAATTGCTGATAGGCCAGGTCTATGCTTGGAGTCCCAGGAAGTGGGGAGCCCATGGCACTGTCCCCTGGTTATGCCAAGAGCCTTTCTAAGAACCAGAATTTGTGGGCCTGCGCATGGACATAGGTACTTCCTTTCCCAGAAAACTAGGGAACTCCCTGGTAGCCTCACATCCCCAGCCCTGCCCTCAACTCTTTTACCCAGCCCTGGCTGGTGTCCATGGCCTACTGCCAATCTGATGGAGGTGGGTGTGGCAGACACCACTGGTGTAGGTACAAATGTAGGTTTGAGGGAGGGGTCCCTCTGAACTTTCTTCCTTCCCCAAGGAATGATAGATCTCAGCCCTGCCTCCCAGCCCCCCACCCTCACAGCTGGCTGGGGCTTTGGCTCCCACAGATCCCCATCCAGGCGGGGCTGGCAGCAGGTGACTGGATGGCGCTGAGAAGGGCTGGGTGAGTGGAGGCGTGGGCCACAAGTGCACTCCTCAGCCAATCAACAGCCTGCCCAGCCGGTGGATTCGGTTACAAGCCCAAGATCACCCCATACTCCAGCCTCTTTCCTCCTCCTCCTGCTGCTCCATTCATTGGCCCCGCCACACAGAGCCTGCTAGGCATCGCTTTCGCTCCGCCTGCTGCTTAGCCTCGTGGGCCGCCAGGGGGCTTTGTCTGATCAGGCTGGGCTGGGGCAGAATGAGGGTCCTGGCAGTGCTGTTCGGGGTGCTGGGCTTCCTGGGGGTGACTCCAGGGGGCTCCCATGCTGTCCCCTGGGACAGCACTTCATGCCACTTGGCCAGGTCCATCCCTGGCAGTCCTCTGGGGTCTCTGAGCTTCCTAGGCAAGGATGCCCAGGGTCTGGCCCTGTTCCATGCCCGCTGGGATACACATAGGAGGCTGCAGGTATGTAGCCGGCAGGATGAACCGGAGCTCACTGCAGCCTTCGCTGCCCTCTGTGCTCATGAGACCACCCATGGTACCTTCATCCACACCCCTGGACCTGAGCTGCAGAAAACTCTGACCACACTTCAGGGTCAGTGGGAGGCCTGCCAAAAGCTTGAGGAAAGTTCAGCAGGGGCCAGGGAGAGGAGAGCGGCAGGGCAGAGTGGAGAACCTGGCAGAGGACACCTGCGAATGAAAAGAGGCTGGACCATGCCTGGCACACTGTGGTGTGGAGTTGGAGACTCTGCTGGGAATTCCTCGGAGCTAGGTGAGCCACAGGGGTGTGGGATGGATATCTGATGGGGGAAGCACTGGCTTCTCCACTTTCCCAGGCTGTGTCCTTAGGAGAGTGACTTAACTTCAATTTCCTTATCTGTAAATTGGGGATGACCATGAGTCTCATTACAGGATGCTTCAATGAGATCATGGATGGGAAAGGTCTTGTTCAAACCAGGGAGTCCTTGTTAATCACCATTTGAAGGAGGAGATAGACTGGGGAGATTCAGGGTCTCCTGAGGGGGAAAAAAACTGTACCCAAACATCTAGGTTCAAATACTAAATCAGCACATTCATGCTGAGCAAATCACTTCCCCCACAGAACCCTAGTTTCCTCACCTATAAAACGAAGGTGACACCTCCTTTGCAGGACTGCTGTGAGTTTGGGTGTGGCAAGTGCCTGGTACTCAGGAATGTTCAGTAAAAGGAGTTATTTCTTGGACTGTGTTGGATAGCTGTCTGTGTGCCTGTGTGGAGGGTAAGGGTGACACCTCATTGTGCCAGTAAGAAAAGCTATACCCTGCCTGAGCACCTTTCCATTACACATACATTCATAACTTTGGAGTTTTATTTGGAGCATAAACAAAATTTGGGGCAGACTCCAATTTCATCAAAGAATACCTTTGTATGTGCTCTTGGGTAGGCTGCCTGGTATAGGGATTTGCTCAAAAGGGGCTGCAGCCTGACTGTCCTTTAAGCTTTGAAACTGAGGCTCTCACAGAGGGAGAATGCCTAGCCTGGGGCCACCCTAGGGGTTTACCTCAGGCTGGGGTGAGGACCAGGACTCTGTTCTTTTGATACCAGGTGGGTATAGCTGGTGGGTGGTGCCGAGGACCCTGCTGAGCTGACGTTCCCCCTTCCCTCCATACAGGGATCTTCCAGGGCCCTGATCTCTGCTGCCAGGAACACGATCGCTGCCCACAGAACATCTCCCCCTTGCAGTACAACTATGGCATCCGAAACTTCCGATTCCATACCATCTCCCACTGTGACTGTGATACCAGGTTGGCAGAGGACCTGAAGCTCAGGGATAGGGCAGAGTTATCCTTAGGGAATCCTAAATATCAGCCAGCCTGGACCCCACAGTGCTGTTGGGAAAAACAGAGACCTGAGAGGGAAGGAACTCTTGGACCACAAATCATTTGGCTAATAGTGGCAGGGTGGGTTGCAGGAGGAGATGGGACTCTCTGTACTACAAGTACCTCAGTGCTGACTCTGGGGCAGGTTCCAGCAATGCCTGAGGAATCAGCATGACTCCATCTCCGACATTGTGGGTGTAGCCTTCTTCAACGTGCTGGAGATCCCCTGCTTTGTGCTGAAGGAGAAGGAGGCGTGTGTGGCGTGGTACTGGTGGGGAGGGTATGTGGCTGCCCCTCATCCCTTGAGTCCTTTCCCAGTCATCATGGGAACCTGGGTTCCAGGTTTGGTGATGGGGCACTGTCTGTCTATCCTTCAGGGAATGATGCCTTGTTGGGCTTGTCCTTTCCTTAGGACAGGGTTCAGGATGCAGACCATTCCTGAGTGCCTCCCACAACCTAGTGAGATGGGGGAGGGGACTGGCAGAGAGACTTGGCTTCCTGGAGACCCAAGGGGTTTCTAGAAGCACCCTGAGGGTTTCTGGAGGCAGGGAGTCTGGGTCATCAATTGCTACCAACTGCCACCCTCCAGGTGTAGAAAGTACGGCTCAGTGCCCCTCGCCCACCTCCAGCCAACAACCTACTACAATGCTTCCTGGAGCTCTACCACCACCTCCCTGACTCCCAGTCCCCAGAGCCCAGCCTCCACCAAACTGCAGCAAAAACAGCACCCTCAGAAGAGGCCGCCACAGCTGAAAGAGTCCAGGCACCCCAATCCAGCAAACACCGCAGTCTTCCAGGTCGCCTCCTCCAGGACCCATGTAGCCCCCACAGCCCAGACACGGGTCCCTGATAAAGGCCTCCAGCACCCACAGGGTATCCTAAAGCTTCAGGGTAAGCTCAGAACCTAACCTTGGAGGTTCCTGCTATGAGGGGTGTCCTCTGTGTGCATGTTGAGTGGGGAGGAATGCTCCAATGCCTCCCAGGGTATCTCAATCTTTCCCATCAAATCACATCATAGTAAGGAATTTTCATAATCCACAAATTTGACCTTTCACTCCGCATCCACTGAACACTTCTCCTCTGCTGTCATGGCTCATTTTTATCTCAACTGACAAAAGTCTCAACACCCAGTGGTCCTCAGTCCCGAAAAACTCCATCCAAAAACCCCAGTCAAAACTCCAGTTCCACAATTGTTTTGTTTCCTCAAATGCAGCCTTCAAGGACTGTGGAATGTAGTTCTGAGGGAGAGCATTTGTCTACAATGCACAAGGTCCTGGGTTTGATCCTCATGGCTGCAAAAATAGAACAATAAAACTATGCAGCCTGCTCTCTCTCACCTCTGAGTTTTTGCACACGCTGTTCCTTCCTCCTGAATTACTCTCTTCCCTCTCCTCTCAACATGGGCTTAGAAGTCTCTGCCTCCAGGAAGCCCTTTCCTGTCCACCCTCAGCACTCTGGGTTCTGCATGCGCGTGCGTGTTTGTGTAGGAGCACATCCACATGGGCAACACTCTGAGAGCACAAAGGGCAGGAGACAGAGGGAGCCTGTGTTTGTGTGACTGAGCACATGTGCTGGTGGTTCTCCCTGGATGGTAGAGAGCACTGATGAGGCCTTGCTAGTGGACTGGGCAACCCTCACAACCATATTCCCTCCCAGGTATCCACCAGGCCTGCCGTAGCTTCCGCCGCCTGGACCAGTGTGAGCACCAAATCAGGCCCCAGGAAACCAAGTTCCAGCTGCTCAACAGTGGCCTCAGGCCCCTCTTCCACTGCAACTGCACGCGCCGGTGAGGCCTGCAGGGCCCTTTGGGGGGTGGGCTGCCTGGAAGGGGCACCTGGCTGGTGAAGTTCAAATCCAGCCTGAGCCTAACTCTGCCCTCAGTCTGGCTCGCTTCCTGAGGCGCCATAGCCCACCTGCAAGTACCAGCATTCTTTGGGAGTTGCTGGGCATGACATGCTTCAAACTGGTCCCTCCGCTGAATTATGCTGAGGACAAAGGGTAAGTGTTGGCAGAACCAGGAGGGATGATTCCCCCTGCAAGGGCTGGGTTCCCTATACCCCAATTGTGTGCCTGAGTCAAAAGGATGGCGAAAGCGTAAAGGGGGATTCTGTGTTCCATTGTCATATTCCTCCATCCCCTGCTACCCCAGGTCCAGTTCTTAGTTGGCCTGTGAGGGTTGCATCTTGGCTGTCATTTCATTCTTGTGTGTCCTTGACAAGTCGATTCACCTTTCCAAGCCTCAAATTCCTTATCTATAAAATGGTTATACAAACCAAGGAAAGGGCTTGTGTGGTGTATAAAGACCTGCCTGGCAGAAAGTAAAATGCTTAATTCTTTTTCCTAATCCACAATCTCAATTGGATTCTGGTTCTCAAAGTCAGACCCTAATGAGTCCCATTTCACACATGAAGAGGAAACTGAGGCCTGGACTGGCTCAGATTCCCACAGCCACCTAGTAGCAGAACCCAGGCCTTTGGGTACCAGATCAGGTTTATTCTGCCCCCCTCCTAGGTATAACACTACCCTCTCTGCCTTGCAGTGATGGTAACTTCATTCCTGCTCCTCTCTGGGCTTTGATCTCCTTGTCTACAGAGTAGGGTGGGATTCTGCTAGTCTTGACCATCTGGTCCCCTATTCTCTTTTCCACAGCTGTTCTACAGACCTGAGGGCCGTCAAGGTGTCAGCTCGGCACTTGCGGCGACTTCAGAAAAGACGGCTCCAATTCTGGGATAAAGAAACAGATGAAGGACAGGCCTGGTCTTTGGAGCCCCCAGGGACTCCTGTGTCATTCTATAACCAGTGCCTGCAGCTAACCCAGGCAGTATGGAGACTCAATGGGCAGCAGAAATTCTGGAGCTAGTGGCCTGTTCCAGCTTTCTTGGGCACCAGCATGGACCAGGCCCTGGGAATCTTGGCCTCCTCTCCATGCAGCATGGGAGAGGCTTTTATGGAAAACCAGGAGACTGAAGGTGGGGGAACCTCAAGGCTCAAATACTGGACCACATCTCCTGTAGTGCCAGGTGACCTTGAGCTGGTGACACACCCCTCTGTGCATGGATATGGTGTTTAGGAGGTTCACTTCCATGCCCTGAACTTGGGTATTGCCAGGAAACTTCACATACAGATGGAAATGGGGAACAAGTAAATTACTACAGCAGCCCTAGGAGATACCAGTATGTCCATGTTGCAAAATTAATATATGTCTCAAGATCCTGCCGAGGGAAGCCCCAGCACCTAGTCATGAGGTCTGGGACAGTTGGTGGGAAACTAGGAGTGTCATAGAAGTGCCTGCATCTGAATCCGGATTGGGGGGAGTGACTGGAGAGGGCTTCCCAACTTCTCTCCTCTTCTTTTAATAGCTGCTATGACCTTCCTAGTCCAGGTCTAGACCATTCTTTCTACCCTAGACCTATATTCAAATCTCCTCCATGCCCTTGGACAAAGGACTTCCTTCCCCCTGCTCTGAGCCTTGATTTCCTCTTCTGGAAAAGCAGGTTGTATACATGAGCTACCTCATAGTCTTGTTGCAGATCAAGTGAACTAATATATACATACATACAGCACTTAGCACCTAGTAAATAATCCCTCTCTCTAACACATAGCCAAACTGTGCTTTGGTGTATGATCCTGAGAGATTGATGTAACCTCTTGGAGACTCACTTTGCTCGTCTGTGAAATGGATCTGAGAATGGCACTGAACCCATTGGTTTATGGTACAGATTAAAAGAGATTATACGTATCCTGTATACAGTTGGTATCTGGTAATGTCACTTTTGTCATTCTCTTACTTCTTTATTCCCTGGTTCTGACTAACTATCTCCATCCCCAGGCTGCTAAGAAGTTAGGAAAGAGCCAGGAGTGAGGCTGAAGAATTTAATTCCTAATGGATGACCTCCAGGATTGGGATATCTGCCAGTACTCCCCCACCATCCCAAATGGGGGCTCAGATGGGGTTTTGCTGATTGTCACAGTTGAGGTGCCAGGATTGAGTTTTGGGGGACCCCAATTGGCCACCCCTGGCCAGGAAAGAGTGGCAGGTATGGATACAGCTGGAGCAGCAGCAGGAGAGAGGCAGGCAGGTTTGTGGAAGATTGAGGCAGATGGGGCCACCTGGGCCCATCTGCCCCCCTCCACCTTCAGGGTCCCAAACCCCCTTCCTCTATCCCCTGCCGGCCCTGAGGACTGGGAGATAGGCTGTCAGGGTCAGAAGCCTCCCAATCAGGTCCCCAGGAGCCACCACCACCACCAGGGTCTACAGTCTCCAGGCGCAAGGCTGGCAGCAGACCCAGGCTTCGAGGCACAGCTGGTGGGAAGGCCCAGGGGCCAGGCAGCCCAGAAGGCCCCTCCTCACTACTTCCCCAGCTGCCACTACTATTGCCCCTATCAGGAGCCACCCGGGGCAGCCGGCGGCTCTGGGGTGATGGGCTACGGCTGGTAGCACGGCGTTCACGAGATGAGGGCCTGAGGGCAAGACCTGGGAAACGGGCCAGGCCTGGACTGCGGCTACGGTGTCGCTTGGACTTGCCAGGACTAGGGCTGCGGGACTTGGGTGCAAGCAGCTCCAGTGTGCTGTCATCCTCACCCTCGGAGCTGGTGTCTGAGCTATCTGTACTGCTGCTGGCTGACTCCGAGGTAGGCAGTGAGATCTGTGGGGAAATGCTGGTTACTGGAGCTGCCCACTCCCCAACCTCACCACAAAGGCCTCTTGAAACGACTCCAACTCTCCCCATTGGCAGACCTAGGGAGTTGGGCTATTGGTCTGAGGTCATGGAGCAGAATGTGGAGGTTGTGGCATTTGAACAGGGCCTTTTGGCATCCCCGTACCCTGCAATCTGGCCTACTTACCTGGAAGGGTTCAGTGACACCAATGAGGATGCTCTGGTTGTGGCTGTAATAGCCCAGGATGAAGTCTCCATGACCTTTGGGTAGTGATTCCTCACTGAATGTCACCTGGTGGACCCATGGGTATAGGCCCAAGTTGGGATTAGGAAGGAGGGCTGACTTCTGAAGTCCCCAGAGCAAAAGGGACTTTCTCCCACTCTCCCCCTCTTTTTAAGTACCTGGTAGATATTCCCATCCACATCTTCATGTTTGGCCCAGACATAAGCCACATAGTCCTTGCAGTGGCGGAAACCCACCTGGGACAAAAGGAATGAGGATTGTGACCCCTAATGCCCAACTCCAGCAGCCCCTGGGAATAGCATCAAACACTGGACACATCAGTGATCCCACATTAGAGCCCAGCTATTCCTCCAGGGCCCTTCCTCCCCTAACACACCAACTACCCTTTCCCTTCTCACCCGGTACAAGCCGATCCAGTCCCAGGAGCTGCGGGCAAACACTGTTTCCATGCGGTACTTTACTACAGCCTGCTCCGGCCGCACCCACTCATCTGCTACTTCCAGCCGCACCAGTGGTATGTCGTCCCTGAAGGCAAACTGCCCAGGCAAGGCAGAAGCAGGGGGCAACATCAGGGGGAACCCTCTAGCATCCCACACACCAGGGCTCTTGGGCTAGCGTCAGCACAAATCAGCTGAGACAAAGGCATTTGAGGCCATTTCACAGATTGGGAAACTGAGGCAGAACAGGTCTAGGATAAAGGTCAAGCTTTCTGCCTCCTGGGCCTAGGGTTTCTTCTGCCCATGGCTTCCTTAGGGAGTAAGTGGAATACAACTTGGAGGCTAGCAGACTTTAGGTTTGGTCCTGGTTCTGCAATTGGCATTTCATGCAATGAGCAAATTCTTCAGCCTCTCTGAATGCCAGGGCCTTTGTCTAGGCTCTTATTTAATATTTGGGGATGTTTCTACAGATTCATTGAGATCCATTTGTAAAACATCCTATAAGCTTTCCAGTATAACAGTATTCAATAAATGCTTTGCCTAATGCTAACAAGGGGAACACACAAAGTCCTACACTGCACTGGGTACTCTGGGATAAGCTAAATAATCCTGAGCAGGCAAGAACAGCCCAATTAATAATTGCCATGTCATCAGTCCATGAAGACAAATTATAATCATGAGTATCCTTCTCCCAGGATCAACTTGGCTGATGGTAGTCAGGGGGTCCTCTGAATGGGAGGGATTGCTGGGGTGGCAGACAGCCAGGGTTTTGACTATACCAGTGTGCCCAGGGGAGGTACTCAGGTGGTGCCAGTTTCAGGCCTTTGTCTGCTCCCCTGTTGATCTGGTTTCAGGTTTCCTTCCCTCAGCTTCTGAACCAAGCTTTTCCAGAAGAAACTGGCACATTCTCTCCCTCTGGGCTTCTAACAGAAGGGCCCCAGGAAATGCCCTCAATATCTTTGAAGGATCAAAACCCCTGCTAAGCTCTATTCTGATGGCATTGCCTTGAGTGAGACTTAAGCTTCTCTGAGCCTCAGTTTCTCTCACCAGTAAAATAGGGAGGAGAATTTGGACATCTCAGGGTCTACTAAACCATTTAAAGAGATGACTCATTTAAAAAGAGTACCTTATGTAGGTCCTGACATGTAGTAGGTACTCAACAGGTGACATTTTTTTGAGGGAGATCATCTTGGAAAAGGCAGGAAGGACAGGGTAAGGTGCCGAAAGGAGAGAGAGAGAGAGAGAGAGAGAGAGAGAGAGAGAGTGTGTGTGTGTGTGTGTGTGTGTGTGTGTGTGTGTTTGGTGCCAGGGTTAAAACCCAGGGCGTTGAACATGCAAAGCAAGTGTTCTACCATGAGCTACACTCCCCATCTCCCCAAAAGGAGTGATTCTCAAGGTGAAGTTCCTGATTGAGGGTTAAACCTCAAGTTCAGGCCCTTTACCATACGTCATGGGAGACCAGTCATGGGCACATTTCCATTCCCTGCTGAAAACATTAGCCAGTGTTCCACTGACTGACTACAGTACAAAGTTACCAGGAAAAACATTTTCTGACCTGCAGGGTTTTTTCTTATCAGATCAAGTGAGAGAACTCAATGTTGGGTTTCAGGTTTGGAATCTTGGGATCTAGCCTGTTCCACTTCTGACAATGACCCTTTGTATGCCTTGGGGTCCATGCCTACCTCATTAGGAAAAAGGAGTTGGACTACATGGTTTTTCAGATGTGTTCTGACATTCTGGAATTCTTCCACCCCCCCCCCCCGCAGGTACTGAGGATTGAATCCCAGGGGCTCTACCATTGACCTATTCCGCTTTTTAAAAGATGGGTTCTAAGTTGCTGAGGCTGGTCTCAAATTTGAGGTTTGCCTCAAACCTGCCCTGCTGCAGTCTCCCAAGTAGCTGGCCATCATGCCCAACTGGATTTACCCTTTTCTTTTTGGCAACCAGGAACCTCAAGCCTAAATACAATATAGTCATTCCTCAGAAATTTGCTGGGTACTGATTTCAGGATCCCTGGAGGATACCAACATCCAAGGATGTTTAAATCCCTTATATAAAATGATAAAATAACGTGCATTTAACCGTGCACATCCTTCTGTGTATATATATGATTCGGTTTTTGTTTTGTTTTGTTTTGTTTTTTGTACTAAAGATTGCACCTTAATCACTGAACCATACAATCAGCACTTTTTATATTTTATTTTATTTTGAGACAGGGTCTTCCTGAGTTGCTTAGGGCTTTGCTAAACTGCCTAGGGCCTTGTTAAATTGCTGAGGCTGGCTTTGACTTTGTGATCCTCCTGCCTCAGCCTCCCAAGCCACTGGGATTATAGGCATGTACTACTATCCCAGCTCCTCCTATATGTTTAAAATTATCTAACAATGCAAATACCAAGTAAATAGATGTTATACTGTATTATTTAGAGGAAAATGATAAGAAAAAGGGTATACTTAAATTCATTTTTTGTGTGTATGTATGTTACTGGGGATTGAACCAGGGAGCTCATGCATGCTAGGCAAGCACCCTACCACTGAGATACTTTCCCAACCTTTTTTTCTTTTAAAGACAAGGTCTAGGGCTGAATCAGTGGCTCAGCGGTTATGGCACTTGCCTGGCATGTGCAAATACACGGGTTCAAACCCCAGCACCCACATACACAACTAAGTGTCAGAGCAACGAAAGTCATGTGAAAAACTCAATAAAAATGGATTCTCTGTGTCTCCCTCTCTCTCTCTCACTGTCCTTCTCTTTTAAATAAATAAATAAATGAAAATAAATAAAGACAAGGTCTAAGTTTCCCAGGCTGATGAAATTGTAATCCCCCTGTCTCAGCATCCCAAGTAACTGGGATTATAGGAATGTTCCACAGTGCCGGCAGAACACAATCTTTTTCTGAATATTTTCAGCCTGCAGTTGGTTGAATGTGTGGATATGGATGCATGATACAGAGCACAGTGCTGTATTTTAGTAACTATTTTGAGTTTGACTTTTTTTTTTAATATCCGTACTCCCTTTCCTCCTCACTACCTCACTGCCCTTACACCTGGCATAGTATAAGATGATAAACAATAAATTTATTGTTTATCACTCCAGGGCTGGAGTGGTGGCTCAGGGGTTGTGGAGCTTGCCTGGCAAGCACAAGGACACTGGTTGGAAACCAGCACCACGTACACAACGAAGTGTTGGAGCAGAGAAAACCACACGAAAAAAATAAATAAAATTGATTCTCTCTCTCTCTCTCACTATCCCTCTCTCTTAAAAAAAAATGAATGGCACATGGGGTTTTAGAGTAAACATTTTGATTTTGCTGGTCTTATTATACATGTGAATTTTAATATGTTACCCTGAACCTTTCTTGGAAGAAGGGAGTCACTCCAAGTTTAGTAGAAAGGGCACGCACTCTGCAATCAGACTGGCTTGAGTTCAAACTCTAGCTCTTCTTATTTAGCTGTGTGACCCTGGGCAAATGATGCTGTCTCCTAGTCTTAGCCTCCTGTCCTGAAAATGGAGATTATAACCCAGTCCCTCTCTGTGAGGACAAATGGATGCTGCTACAGGAAAGTGCAAGGGGTTACTGATAGGTAACGGGAAGCTGAATGGGACCAGGGGATGTCATGGGGTGAGGAAGAGGCCAGCACTCACTTGCAGGACAAATTGGGCAGCCACAGGCTTGTGGTCACTGACTGTGTATTCCATGTGGCTGCGGTAGCTGTGCTGGGTCACCTGGAGCCGGTGGCTCTCCCTTCCTGAGGGGCTTGGACCTCCACCTGGAGCCTTGACCTTCCATAGGATACGATCTGTCCAGGCTGGTTTCCTCTTCTTGGCACTGCATTGGGCAAGCGTGGCCTGAGTTTCAGGGGGCTATACCTTAACCTCCAACCTTGCCTTTTGCTCCTCTTCTCACAGTCTCCCACAGAAGGCCTCACACATCCTCATCCCATTCCAGTGCTCACCTGGTATCGTATTTATTGGTACCCACATCAAACTTGAAGGTGGGAGCAAAGTTAAGGGGTCCCTCCTGGAAGCCCTTCAAGATGGGCCAGGTGTTCTTGGCCATGTTGAGCTGTGGAGGTCCAGAAGGGCAGAATTGGACAACAGTTTGGAACTTTCCAGCACCCAAGGGTGGAGGCGAGGGCAAGGACCATAACCTAAGGTACAGGTGTGTCCCAGGAAAATGTTGTGTGTACTTGGGGTTTGGGTGGGGGCTAGGATTCCCCACCTGATCCTTCTCCCACAGCTGATGGAGCTGGTCGTTGTCGATGGCGAACTTGACAAAATGCAGGTCATAGCTCTCAATGCGGAAGTTCAGGTCCCCAAACCAGAATACAAGGCTGTTCCCGGGTGGGGTTAGTGGGTCAATGGGGTGGAAAGTTTCAACCCAGATCATTCTGAGCCCCCATTCAACCCAACAGCTCTGGAGCGTCTAGAGATACCAGCGGGTGAGTGGGTGGCCCCAGAGATTTCTGGCAGTGAGGAGCAGAAGGGAGTAGAGGGGTGGGTCTAGAGGAAATTAGACTCTAACCCTAGAGGCCCTGCCCCCCAGCAAAGCTCCACCCTGAAGGCTCTGCCCCTCTTTCAAACTGCTCTCTGCCATAGTATTCCCACAAGCACTTCTGAAGGTCTCTCATCCGAATAGGCCCGCCTCTCTCCACAAGCCCCACGCAGAGGGGTATGCTTCTGGTGGTCACCAGCTTCCTCCCAGCCACCCCTCAGCTCCATTTGACCCCGCCTTGGCCCTTACTCGTGATCCAGGATGCCGTGAGCCCCAGGCCCCTGGAACTGCTGGAGGCTAAGGATGGTTTGAAAGTTGTCTTTCCGCTGCTCCGCCTTGTCCATATGCGCGGGCAAGTGGCAATTTAGGAAGCAGAGCATGTGCCCAAAGGCCGCCAGTCGCACGCTTACGCCACCCTTGTTACCCTAGGGAGGCAGGGTTGGGCTGATCATGGGCAGAGCGTAGGCAAGGAGATAGGCCACTGAGGATGAGGGTGGATGAGGATGAACAAGGGTGGGTCCTAAGGAAAAAGGCAGAATTTTGGGACAGGGTGGAGAAAGAATAGGGGCAGGGTCTAGAGAAATGAATGGGGTATGGTGTTGATAGTGCTTGGGGAGGGGCTGGTCACTGGGTAAGGGGTGCAGCGTGGGGACTAATCTAGGGACACCTTCTGGCCTATTCCCTTCCAGGCCCACTCCTATACTCACCCAGTAGCCACCAAGGCCAGTGCGCGTGCAATCGGTCTGCACATCCCTCAGGAAAGGCAGGTGGTAGTACTTGGCAAACAGCAGAAGAATAACGCCCTGCATTCTCACAGTACTCACCTGCAGGGAGAAGCAAGAGACACTGCGTTTGAGGACCAGGACACAATGTCCTCTTCCCTATTTTACAGATCTGACAACAGGGGCCCAGCAGTCCCACACAAGTCAAGATAGAGATGGGGCCAGGAGCTGCTTGGGAGGCTGAGGCAGGAGGATCTTAAGTTCAAAGCCAGCTTCAGCAACTTAGTGAGGCCCTGTCCCAAAATTTAAAAAAAAAATTAAATATGTATAAAAAAGGACTGGGGATGTGGCTCAGAGATTTGGTGCCTCTGGATTCAATCCTCGATAAAAGAGAGAGCGAGAGAGGAAGAGAGAGAGAGAGAGAGAAGTCCAAGAATTTAGAAGCTCTTCCAAAAGGTGAGGGAGGCATTACCAGCACAAAGTTGAAGGGCCCCAGTGCATCCATGAAGAGCTCACTCCACTGATCTGTGAAGAGAGCGTCCTTGAGCCGCTTATTGATCATGGAGTTCACTTCCTGCAACCTGAGGAGGTAGGGGTGAGGCTGCTGTGGATTGGAAACCCCTGCCATGGGTGAGGGTCCACCAGGCCTGAGGGGCTGAGAAAGGGGTACATGCATCTTGACCCTCACCCTATGGCGATCATGTCTGCACCATCACTGTCATTACCACCACCCAGGTGGAGAAGGGATGTGACATCGTCTGGGGGCATGGCAGTGCCCACATTCCATGTAACCACAGTGATCCTGGAGGTAGGGGCAAAAGAGAGATTACTGCTGGGCACCACTTACCCACCTTGCCCCCACTCTCCACAGGGCTCTAAGGAGGCAGGTGTGGGTATAATCCCTTAGGAGAACCCATAATGGGCCCAGAATCCCTCCTACCAGATTCTCCCTGGGGAGATACACTAAGGAAGGAGCAAGTCCCTTAAGAAGTGATGCTATCTTCTGAGGGTCCCAGAGTGGGCCCAGCACCCCTCCCAGTGACAAATTTTCAGGGAGGATAAACCTGTGGGGCCATGAGCCCCACAGGGGTCAGAGTAGACCATCACCCTGGAAGAATGATTAGTCTCCAAGCTCAAGCCCCAGTAACCTTTCTTGGGAGAGGGCCTCCTCACCGGAATCCGGGGTCGCTCTTGCAGGTAGGCTGAGCTGACCAAGAGGAGGACGACGAAGTGGATGTAGGACAAGAGATGGTGACTGGGGCTGGGGCTTCTTGGGTCTGAAGGTTAGGGCTCAGGCACTTGCCAGGTCCTGCATCCTGGGTGCCAGGCCCTGTACTCTGGGTTCCAGGCCTGGAAAGTGCCACTTCAGGGGCTGGGGTGACACAGGGAGAGCGATTGGGAGACCGGCTGGGGGAGCGGCTGGGAGACCGAGGTGGTTTGGGCAGAGGTGGGGGCACAGTCTGGCCTGAGGGGTTCCCTGGCCGGAAGGTAGGGGACAAAAGTCCAGGGGAGCGGGTGCCAGGATCTGGAGGGCCCTGGCCCACATCCAAAGGCAGGGTCTGGGGTGGCCGAGGCAGGGCAGGATCTTCAGGGCTGTTGCGAGGGGCCTCAGGCCGAGCTCTGAAGGAGGAGGAGAACCGGGAATCTTGGGAAGTTTGGGTAAACGATGGGGAGCCTGTAGGACCAGATGTCTGAGCTAGAGGCTGGAGATGCCCTTCAGAAGCAGGGAGAGGTTTAGGGACTAAGGCATCCCTCTGTCTAGCTCGTGTCCATCCCACAGAAGTTGGGGCTGATGCCATGGATGCTGGAGTCAAGGTCTGCTCCTGAGAGGGTGATAGAACTGGACTGCGCACTGGGGAAGCACTGGAGGGGGGCTGGAGGGGCTGCTCCTGAGAAGCCAGGGCCAGGCTTAAGCCTGAGGCTGCCAGTGCTGGCTTGGGTCCCACAGAGGTGGGTGACAACTGCTTCTGGTCCCTGGAAGTTGGAGGCAGGGTAGATGGGGGAGGTCTCGGCATAGCTGAAGCAGATATCACCAGTTGCCCCAGGGATGATGGAGCCAGGGCTGAGCCTGAGGTGGCTGGGGGAGGTTTTGGTCCAGCCGAGGCAGACACCACCAACTGGCCCACTGATGTTGGAGCCAGGCTAGAGCTGCAGTGGGAAGGAGCTCTTTTCTGTCTTCCAGGTGTAGACAGTGGAGCCAGGATGGGTCTGGGAGATGCCAGAGCCAGCCTTGGTCCCTCTGAGGAAGGTGACATAGCTGTTTGTGGCCCCACAGGTGCTAGAGCCAACCTTGGTTCCATGGGTACTGGGGCTGCATTCTTCTTCACTGGGAGCTGAAAACTTGAGTCCACCTTGTAGAGGACAAGTCAATGACTCAGAATGATTCTAGCTTGGGGGTTAAGCCTCGACTTCCATATAGACCACAGCAGACTCCATCTAGCTAAGAAAGGCACATCTTTCTAAGGAAGTTCCTACTATTATCAGTCTAATCCACTAGATTTAGGTCAGCTTCTCTCTTAGAGGAGACAGGGTATAAAGCCCTATCTCCTCCTTGAAGTCGAAAAACCTCTTTCACGGATGGAGAAACTGAGAACTGATTTGAATAAGGCGGAGTGTGAGCCTGAATCTGAGGGCTCTCCTGATCTTCCTGGCTGGCACCCACTCAGCCTACCCTGAACAATTTCCCTGGGAAACTCTCTCGGTACAGTCTTGGCAACTCCCCCTGCCAAGGGCTACTGACCCAACACTCCAGGTCTGCTCACACTGGGTTCAGGCTGTTAAATACCTCTCCTTTTCTCCACAGCGCCCAGAAATCCTCAGTGCCCCCCCACAACCAAACATCCCAAACTCCTTGATCACATTCCTCCCTGTGCCATCTATTACCAAAGTTCCTCACAGGGGCAAGGGCAGTGGACTGAGACTAGTCATATAGATTCTCAGCTCACCTCTGTATGAACTTGGGCAAGCACTTTTTGGCCTGGGGCCTCAGTTTTCCTGTCTATGAAGCAAAAGTTCTTGGTGAAGGGTCCTGAACCACACCATATTCTGAGAAGTTATGGTCTCATATTCCCTACATTTATGAGCCCAACATTTGCTAAAATTCCACTGAATGTTTTAGAATTAGTCTACCCTCACCAACTGTAGTTATAACATTCAGAGGAAGTTGATCCTGATGTCACCTCTCCATGTCCAGATTGTACCCTCTTACCTCTCCCCCACCTGTGAGGACAGGCCACAGGGTATTTAATTTATACCTGGCAGGTAGAGGACAGTATCAGTGTGCTGCAGGGATCCGCTCTACCTTTCTCATCCATCCTCTGTTTATGATGTCCCCTGTCTCCTGAAGACAGGATAAAGTGTCCTTTGCTAGGGAGGACAGAAGAAGGTCTACATTCGCCCCAGGGTGGCTTCATCCCTGCCTCTAGAGACGAGGTTCTGTCTCTGTCCTGTGTCCTTCTCGGTTCAGAGAACCTGAAACTCTGCCTCCACCTCCCTTCCCAAACTCAAGCTCTTTCAGGATGCATTTTGGGCTTCCTCCTTGGCTCCAAGTGTCCCACTGTGTGCCCCCCCACCACACCGCCTCCAGCACTAACAACTTAGACATCCCAGATGTCACACTTTTAGTCTTCAGAGACAAGCCCCCTCATTTTTCATTATCTCAGAGAAGACAAACAACTTGCCCAAGGTCACACAGCAAAGCTAGAGACCAACTGGGTCTCCTGACACCCAGTATAGGGCTTTCTGGGGGCTCCTGGAAATGACTAACTCCATCCCTTTCTGGGCATGCTATCACTGCCTCTCAGCACTCCCCGGGTGGCCTTTCTGCCCTGCTCATGCTTGGTGGGCACAGGAGAGTGCCAGCCCCTTATCCAGGGGCACCAGGATGCCTGCAATGTGGGGGATATAAGACCAGGATTCATTAATGGGAACTAGGTCTTAAAAGTCTTACCTTGGAGGGTGCCCCAGTTTGAGAAACCCCATGGGGTACAGGTAAGGTGCCCAGTTGAGTCCCAGTCCCTTGTCTCCTGTTACCACTGCTGCTCTGGCCCTCCATGTCTGCAGCCCCCGGCAGCCCAGGGCTCCCTCGGGCTCTGGTTCCAGCTCCTCCGCTCTGCTCCCGGGAACCAGTGATGTCATCAGTCGTTTCAACCTGCTGAGAATTTAAAGGCGTAGGCATCCACTTTCCAACCTAGAGGTGGCCCTGGCTAAGTGGCCACCCCCTGGGAAAACTTCAAGCTGGCTGCTGAGGCTGAAAGGACCATGGGGGTCCCATCATCCTGTCTCAAGTCCCAAGCAGAATCCTGGAGGAGGCATTCTGTTTGCCCCCACCCTCCTGTCAGTAGGCCTGGTCAGCACTTGCCCTGGGAAAGTTCATTGATACACCCACATTAAGACAGGTGGTTCAGAGGTCAACACCCCCTCCAAGGCCTCAGAAACACCTGAGTCCCTCTCCTGATCTTGGAACCTTCCTACCTCCTTGTTAGCCCATGACTTTACTCGGCCCCCACCCTTGCCCCATTTTCAGGCCTTGGTGCCTGTCCACTGCCCAGCCCTCCCTTCCCAGGCCTGGCTCTATTCTTTCTATTCCAGAACTAGACACTCAGGCTCCAGCCCCCAGAGTCCTTTCTCATTTCAACATCAGCACCAGCTCTCCTCTTCTGCAAACACCTCACCAGTCCACTACACCCAGGCTTGTCCTAGCCCAGCTCCTCAGCTTTCCTCTCTTCAGAACATACTGGGTGTGGTTTAGGAGGGAAATTATTCAAGGTCACCTGGTAAACTAGGAAGGTCTCCTGAGTTTCAGTGAGGAAACTCAGTAACCCAAGACCAGCATGAGCTAATTGGGGTATATAGGTGATGGGAACTGGGGTGGGGAAGGGCCCAGAACTGATGGAATGGACTTGGTAGGAGGATCAAACGCAGGCCTGGGAGCTCCAGTGGCCAGGATCCAGCACAGGGTCTGGTCCCCAACAGGCTTAGGAGAGTGATTGCTGGCTGAATGAATGAATGAGTTAGAAGAATGAATGAGTGATGAGGATCAAATTTGGCCAGGGATGCCTGTGGACTCTGACTATGCCTCCTCTTCACTCCTCTTCTATTTGCTTAGCAGTCCCTAAAAGATCAATTTCTCCAGAATTGCTAGATTGCTTAGAGGGGAGTGAGCCTACCCAGTTCAGGCATAAAATGTTCAGAGTTCTGTACCCAAAGTTTCAGGTTGATTGAGTCACCTCTGCTTTTCATGGGCTTGTGTGGTCCCCTATGTGAAGGTCTTGTGGACAAATGCCTCATGCTCCTTTCCTCTCCCACCTCTGCTTGACTGCCTCTGGGTTTAGTCTGTATTTCCAGGCCAGCATCTTTGTGAGGCTGGAATTTGATAAGGTAAACACAGGCCATATTAAGGTCCTGGAGTACAAAGGTCTTTGGACTGTGATGGTGGAGATGACAGATGTAATGGAAGAGGTGACTGTGGATGTGATGATGTACATAAATATAACAATAGAAATGAGGAATTGACAGTGATGGTGGTGAATGAGGTGGATGTGATAGCGATGGCAAAGGTGATGGTAGAGGTGCTGATGACAGCAGTGGTAGAGATGATAACAAAGGTACAGATTATGGTGATGATAATAGAAAAAAAGGGAGAGTGGCAGTGGGGATAAGCAGAGGAGAGATGGGGCAAAAGAGATGGTGGGGTATTGTGATGGGAGAGGTAGTAGTGGAGTTGGAGGTGAAGGTAGAGGTGGCAGTGAAGGAGGATGTGGATGTGGGCATAAAGGTGGTCTTTAGAAAGGGAAGTAAAATTTGAATTTGTCTTGCCCAGTCCTCTGACTCCTACTTTACAAGTGAGAAAAACAAGCCCCCAAGAGTACCAGCTTCTGATGTAATTCTGGAGGGGACAGGGGAAATTTCTAGGCCCCCGGGATAAGACCTAGGGTTGAGACAGGGGTACCAATACTCTTTGCAAGCCAGGCAAATGTCATGCAAATGATTGCACAAAGAGCTCCTCTGCCCCAAGAGGACAACCTACGATTTCTCATCATCTCCACTACCTGAGCTCAGACCTGGCAGAGGACTTTGTTTCTGCCACTGACTTAACTGGGGAGGTCACTTAAATGCCTGATTTGTGTAAGGGAGATAGAAACACTAGATGCCTCCTTAGTTTGTTATGAAGATTAAAAAATTAATACATGTGAAGTGCTTTGCTTAGAATCTAACATAAGCAAGCTCTCAGTAAAGACTGCAGTTATCATCGTTGTCGTCATTGTCATCGTCATCACCTACTCCAGTCCATCCATTTGATAGATGCTGAAACTGAGGCCTGGAGAGGTTGTATTCTTGGGAGGAAGGGGAAAGGGAACAAGAAGGGGGTGGTGGAGGGCGGACCCCAGCTGAGAAGGGAGCGAGTAGGAGCTATATTTGAACTCCTGGTGTGATGACTCAGGAGGTTGATAACAGGCTCTGGGGCTCAGGGCGGCAGGCCGGGGGCAGCTGCCAGGGAGAACCACCCCCCTGGAGACTGCTGTCTCTGGAAGCTCCTCCTAGCTCCCTCCTTTCCCTCATTCTGCTGGCTAGGGTGGTATACCAAGGAAGAAAGTACAGCTCATCCAGCCCCTTTCTGGAAACTCTTAGTGCTTCCCTTGGGGCTGTTTGGGTGAGTGATAGGAAGGGAAGGCTGGTGGTTGACAGTTATCCCAGTTTCTATCCTATTACCCTGTGAGGTTGGTCATAAAGCACCCATTTGACAGAGATCCAGTAGAGGATAGAGCATCGATGGAGCTCCTAGAGAGGTAGTGGATAATTCCACCCTGCAGAAGAGATGACCGTTGAATCCCTGCTTGGTAGGAAAGTCCACGATGCCAAACCGAAGAGGACAAATGCCCTCGGAAGCAGAGAGAATGGCAGGTGCAAAAATATGACGTGTAGAAAGTTCTGGCTGTGAGAGGAAATAAAATTTGGATACATGCCCTTCTAGCCTTTTGGCTTAGACTAAACACACTATGAGCAGGGAAGAGAGAGTAATAAAAAAAAATTCCTTTTTCCTTCTCCTCTTCCTTTCATTCCTTCTGTGGGCACCTGAAGATGGCAAAGGTACAGAAGATACTGTCCTTCCTTTCCTTCCCAGGTCACCCTAACCCAGTCCCATCCCAAGAGAAGTCATGCTGTGGCCACTAAGTGGGAAATGTCTGGAAAGGCATACACGGTATTGTGGGAAGGTAGCAAAGATAAGGATCAGGGGAGATGAGGTAAACAGGGAACAAAGGAGCATTTTTTTCTCCCAAGACTTCACTCCAGATTTCCTTACTGCCAACATGTGCCCTATCACTGGCCCCTTGTTCCCACCCTCCAGGGAAGGTATCATCCTCACCCCCTCCCCATTCTCTCCCTCAGGAAATGGGCTTGAGAGGGAGGATTGACTTTCCCAAGGTCACACAGATGGGGCTGAGCTCAGACATCTCTTGTCCCTTTCTTTAGCTCCCCCTCCTCCCAGGCAGCCTGGCACCCGCTGTCAGCTGCTCTGAAGTGAGTGGCTATTTTTATTCTGGTGCGAGGGGATCTTGAGCAGCAGAGCCATGTAGGTTAGAAGGCTCTAGGACACCCGGCCTCAGCAAGTAAGGGAAAGCTTAGGTGCAGGGATTAGATGGTTCTAAGCTTGCCTGAGGGCTCTCACTTCTTGTAGCCTGAACTGGCCTGGCCTCCCATCTTTCCAGAAACATCTTTATTGGAACTCAGAATAGAGTAAGCCCTGGTGATGATCCTGATCCCACATTCAACTTGAGCCCTGATCCTAGCCTAAGACTGAGCCTTAATCACAGACTGATCTCTAACCTCATTACAGAGTACACCTTGTTTTAGACTGAACCCTAACACTGGTGGAAGATTGAGCCCTGAACTTGGACACAAATAGAACCCAGAATATAATCATGGACTAAACCCTGATCTCAGTCTGAATCTTGACCCTGGGTCATGCAAACTTTGGTCTGTACGGTCACACCCTGAGCCCTGATCCCAGGGTGTACCTTGAATTTGGTAAAAGTCTGAGCCCTAAACTTAGTCATTGAGTGAGCTTTGATCCAGGTCACAGACTGAAGACTAAGCCCAATCATTGACTGAGCACTGCCCAGACTCTTTTCTTTCTTTCTTTTTTAAAGAGAGAGAGAGAGAGAGAATCAATTTTTATTTAGTTTTTCACGTGGCCTTCGTTCCTCTGACACTTAGTTGTGTACGTGGTGCTGGGGTTTGAACCTGCGTACTCACGCATGCCAGGCAAGTGCCATAACTGCCCAGCCACTGCTCCAGCCCCTGAGACTCTTTTCTAAACCTGTCTCCTCCATGGTACTGAAGAGTGACCCAAGGTGCTCTACCACTGAGCTACATCCCCATCCTTTTTGTTTTTATTTTGAGATGAGGTCTTGCTAAGTTGCCAAGGCTGGCCTGGAGCCTGAGATCATCCTGCCTCAGCCTCTGGAGTTGTTGGGATTACAGGTGTGTGCCACCACAACTGGCCCTAAACCTGCTCTTAATCTAAGTAAAGGTTGATCAGACCCTGTTTGAACCTGACACTCGTAACAGACTAAGCCCCGATTCTAGCCCCACTCAAGGAAGGGTTCTGACTAGATTACATGCTGCCACATAAAGGGCTTGGATTACGAGCACAGATCTGTCCCCGGAGATTTTGGGCCTCCTGTACTGCTGATTGCCAGAATGTTCCTGGTACAATTGTGGCCACTGTCTCCACTGCTGGTTCCATTGGCTGGCTGGTCAACCCTCAGCAGCCCAAACTATGGCCCCTTCAGGCCACAGAGTCCAGGTTAATGCAATGAGAGTGGTTTGGTGGCATCTGTCCAATGAACAACAAGGGCCCATGAGGCACAGGGGTTTGGCTCTATCAGAAGAAAAAAAAAAGCCACAGGCTTTGTGGGGCCTCTGACTTCAATCACTCTGGGGACCTTTCTGGTAGGTAGGGGTTGGAGTAGAATTAGAGTAGGGGAACCAGTGGCTGTGTTCCCTTGTTTTTGTAAGAATTTACTATTTGTGTTTATCTAGTACACACTGATTATAGAAAATATAGGAAAATATAAAGAAGAAAAAATTAAATTATAATTTCATCCACCAAGAGATGATCATTTTCACTTTTTGAATTGTTTCCATCTAGATTTTGTCTAGGCTTATGTATTTTTATATATACATATTTCATAAAATTTGTTGGTAACTATTGTCATTACAACATTCATTGCAGTCCATCTCCTTAACAGCAACCAGGATATGATCCAGCCTGCCCACAGCTTCAAGAAAGGGTCTCAACGGCTGGAGCGGTGGCTCAGTGGGTTCAGCGTTTGCCTGGCAAACACGAGGACCCGGGTTCAAACCCCAGCACCACGTACACAACTGAGTGTTGGAGCAACTAAGGCCATGTGAAAAACTAAATAAAGTTGTTTCTCTCTTTCTCTGTCAAAAAAAAAGAAAGGGTCTCAACTAGTTAAGTCAATCAGCTATTCCCATGACAATATGATTGGCTCATGGAGAGAACAGTCTGATATAAGGAGACTTTGCTGACATTTTTTGGGGAAAAGCTTGTTTTCTCTCCTGAAGAAGTTACCAAAAAAACAAAAACCAAACCAAACCACAACCTTCCTTTCTTAGATGGAAATGAAGAAGACTGTGGCTCTGGTATTGATGTCAGCCAATCTTTTTTTTTTTTTTTTAAAGAGAGAAGGGGACAGTGAGAGACAGAGAGAGAGGGAACAAGAGAATCAATTTATTTTTTCATTGCTCTGACAGTTGTGTATGTGGTGCTGTGGTTTGAACATGGGTCCTTGTGTACATCAGGCAAGTACTGTAACCACTGAGCCACCACTCCAGCCCCGCGTCAGGTAATCTTGACACCATGCAGATCATTGGACTAGGGGTAAGAAGATAGTAAGAAAAGTAGACTGGAGAGAGACTAGGTCTTGATGATTTCATCAACAGGATCAAACCTTACTTGAAGTCTGTCTGTTATTGGCCATTTAAAAAATCATTTGTACCCAAAGGATCCCCTTTATTGTTTAAGCCTGTTCAAGTTGGGGTTTCTGTGATTTGTAGCCAAGAGCATTGCAATTTCCAAATGATATTACTATATTGCTTCAAAGCTTTTTTTGCTTTTGTTACTTACTATCATAACTGTGAACATTCTCCATGTCACTCAACACTATGATACATCATTTTAAACAACTGTATGGTTTTCCAGTCTAAAGAGTTAATATCATTTATTTAACTCATCCTTTGCTGTGACATTCTTAGGTTTTGTCTTTAGTTTTTCACCATGATAACCAGTGTCTGATAAACAACCTTGACCTTGACTTAACAATTGGCCCCTTCTCTGAGGATTACTTTGGGGCAAACTTTGAGAAGTAGAATTACTGGTTCAGACAACTGTTTGTAGAGTTTTTTTTTTAATAAGTTTTTTTTTTTTTAAAGAAAGAGGGAACAGTGAGAGAGAGGGAAAGAGAGAAGTAATTTTTTATTTAGTTTTTCATGTGACTTTCATTCCTTGGACACTTCGTTGTGTACGTGGTGCTGGGGTTTGAACTTGTGTTCTTGCACATGCCAGGCAAGCGCCATAAACATCAAGCCACCGCTCCAGCCCCTTTTGTAGGGTTTTGATTTACTGAGTCAAATTGCCCCTTGGAAAGCTTAGATGAGAAGCCACATTCCTGTAATCCCAGTGACTCAGGAGGCTGAGACAGGAGGATTCAAGTTCAAAGCTAGCCTCAACAACTTGGTGAGGTTCTGAGCAATTTATAGAGACCCTGTCTCAAAAAATAAAATATAACATAAGGGCTGGGGATGTTGCTCAGTGGTTAAGCATCCCTGGGTTCAATCCCTGGTATTAACAAAAAAAATTAAGGTTGGATGAATTCATACTTCTACAGTCACAAAAAGAGTATTAGAGAGCGTTTACCCCAATTATATTTTCAATGTCCTCATGTATTTAAGGAAAGCAGATATGAAATAACACTCTAAGCCTATTATTTTTATACCTTTAATTTCTTTCCTTGTTTCTTTCTTGGTACCAGGGATTGAACCCAGGGGAACGTAACCATTGAACCACATCCCCAGCCATTATATATATATATGTATATATATATATATATAGAGAGAGAGAGAGAGAGAGAGAGTCAATTTTATTTTTTCTTTTTTTTATTTCTTCCACTTAGTTGTGTATGTGATGCTGAGAATTTAACCTGGGTCCTCATGCATGTCAGGCAGTGCTCTACCACTGAGTCATCTCTCTAGCCCCCCTTTTTATATTTTTTATTTTGAAACAGGGTCTTGGTAAATTCTTTAGGGCCTTGCTAACTTGCCGAGGCTGGCTTTGAACTCATGATCCTCCTGAGCCACTGGAATTACAAGTGTGTGCCACTGCACCTGGCTACTTTTATATTTTCACAATCAAGTCAGTGGAGGGGAAGTAACAAGGTGCAAGCAAATGGTACAATGCAGATGTGCCCTTATCCAGAGGTACGACAGGCTCAGTGTCTAGGGTCCACAATACTTTTGGGGGTCCATGAAAATATTTATTTATTTATTTATTTGTTTTTAAAGAGAGAGAGGGAAAGATAAAGAGAGAATCAACTTTATTTAGTTTTTCATCTGGTTTTCATTGTTCCCACACTTAGTTGTGTATGTGGTGTTGGGGTTTGAACCCAGATCCTTGCACATGCCAGGCAAGTGCTATCCCACTGAGCCACTGTTCCAGCCTGAAAATATTTAATTTTGATTTTTTTTTAAAAAATGGAAAGGAAAACACACAACAGCAGCAACAGCAGCAACAACAACAAAATGAATCTATCCTGGATTATTTTTTTTTATCAAGGCAGCGGTAAAATCCAATTTTAAATATGTATTTCTATTTACTTATTTTAAAGACAGGATTTCGCTAAGTTCTTGAGGGTCTCACTAAGTTGCCGAGGTTGGTCTGGCAATTTGCAATTCTCTTGCTTCAGCCTCGGTGGACATTGGAATTGCAGGTGTGTGCCTGCCCCTGCAGTAATGTGTATTTTTTTAAATGGAAGAAGTAGCCCAAGAAGGCAAAAATTCCTACGATCCATGAAAGTTATAATGCAGTTTTGGCTCAAGGTTGAGAAGCATTCTCTAGATTCAGTGGCAAGAACACAGTGATCCCTCAGTATCTTCAGGGAATTGAATCCAAACCCCCTCCATACTGAAATTTGAAATCTGAGGACATTCAAGGCCCTATATAAAATTGGCATAGCCTTTCATATAACCTCTGCATAACCTCCTGTATACTTTATTTGTGCAATACTGGGGACTGAACTCAGGGCCTTGCACATGCTAGACAAGCACTCTACTACTGACAGCACTAGGACTCTACATCCCCAACTCTTTTATTTTGAGACAAGATTTCCTTAAATTGCCCAGGCTGGCCTCAAACTTGAGATCCTTCTGCCCCAGGGATTACAGGTGTGCACCATGCCTGGCTCCATATACTTTAAATCATCTGTAGATGACTTATAACGCCTAACACAGTGTAAACACCATGTTTAGTCATTATACTGTATTAGTGGAAATAACAAGAAAAAGTCTGTATGTGTTCAGTACAGATGCAATTTTTTACTTCCAAATATTTTAAACTCAGGTTTGGGTGAATCCATAGTGGTGACAAAGGGCTGACTGTACTTGCTGTCTGCTGAAGGCATGAAGAGGGGAAATGGCACTCTGGTCATCTTTGGCTTGTGAGATGAGCACAGAGGCATTTCTGGTTCAAATTCCAGATCCACAACTTAATCCATTTCACCTTTGTGGGGGAGGATGACCGGCAGGGGAGGGGCAGGGATTGAACCCAGGGGCACTTAACCTCTGAGCCATATCCTCAGCCCAATTTATTTTTTATTTTGAAACAGGGTCTCATTAAGTTGTTTAGGTGCTTACTGTATCGCTGAGGCTGTCTTTGAACTTGTGATCCTCTTGCTTCAGCCTCCCCAGCCGCTGGGATTACAGGCGTGTGCCAACCCGCCCACCCATTTCACCTTTTTTTGAGCCTGTTTCCTAAACTGCAAAATGGAGTTTATGAGGACTGGTGAGGATGAACCGATAATGAAAGCCATCACTGCCCAGATATTGTTCTAATGAGCTTTAACTCTGTTAACCCTTTTATCTTTCCAACCCCCACGGGGTTGGAAAGCAGTCAATGTTCCTATGACTACAATAAGTGTTCTGGGGAATCGAAACCTTGAACTGAATTTCGTACAAAGACATTAAATGCGCAAACAAGGATTTCCCAGGTTTCAGTGTCCCTGTATCAAACTCGAGGGTCTGACTTAGAAACCCCAGTGTCCATCCATGTCCCGTCTGCACCCTCTGCTGGCGTGAGGTGGCGCTGTCTGGCCGCAGCACACTCCCGGTCGGCAAAAGGAGCTTGGACATTCTCAGGATTGGGGAAGTGAAGATTCCAGTGTCAGAGAGCGGGGAGGTAGCGGGAGGCAACCAAGAGAGCCGGGGGTGGAGACCTAGTGCTGGAGGCGTGGTTTTGGCGGGGTGTGGCCTCTGTCGGAGACCCGGCCAGGCCCGTCTGCAGGCCCAGACGTGGCGCAGCGGCCGGGTGGTTGGCCTGCAGCCTGCGGATCATCTGCCGGTACCGATGAGCCTCCTGCTGCCGCCACCGCCGGTGCTGCTGCTTCTCGCGGCGCTTGTGGCCCCAGCCACCACCACTACCACCTACCGACCAGACTGGAACCGTCTCCGTAGCCTGGCCCGGGCCCGGGTAGAAGTGAGTGTGCTGGCCCCAAACCTCCGCACCACAGCCCCCCAAACCTGCAGCCTCATGGCCTTGAGACTACTGTCCACTCTGGCTACAGGAACCCTGACCCCCAACCTGCCACTTAAATCCCTCCCAATGGCTCCAGGACCATCCCTCCTGCTCCCCAGCCCCAGGATGCCCATCACCCACCTTGCAGCCTGGCACTGCAAACCCTTGTCCTGTTCGCCTTCTGACTGGACAGCAGGTCCCTGGACAAACTTGCTCAGTCCCCTAATTTTTTTGAGGTCTGTGGCTCTCCCAAAACAAGCTTCTGGGAGCCCAACTTCCCATCCTCCTATCACTTCACTTATTTCTGGAATGCCTTCCCCATCTCAGTTCTAGGGCTTGGGGCTCCAGAGAATCTCTCTTCTTTCTCCTAGGGAGGAATAACTGTCTGGGCACCTCCTGCACTATGCAGGAGCCAAGGAAGGGGGCTGGGAATTCTGCTCCAATACTTACATCAGTCCCTCTCTACCTCCCCCACCAGGAAATCCCCCAGCAAAGTCTGTCTAGAAATATGACTTGGACCATTACAGCTTCTCCCTGAGCCTTAGCTTTCTGTCTGAAAAAAGAGGGTAGGATGAGAGAGGCTGGAATGGTGGTACTGGGGTCTGGACTCCTGCTGAGAGATGGCCTCCTCTTAGGGAATGCATAAAGGGCCTCTCCCATCCTCCTAAATTAGGTAATCTAACAGATGGTCTGTGGAGCTGGGCCACAGGTGGTTAGCAGGGCCCACTCTGCATGGGGTGGGGTAGGGACCAGATGGCAGGTACCTCTAATGGGCATCCCATGGGCAGTTCTGAGTTGTTTCCTTCTGGTCTGCCTCTATCCTGAGGTTTCAGGGGCAAAAGGCCAGGCCCAGGTCTCTACTTCCTGACAGGGGCAGGGCTATTATGTCTGCCTCCAGGGCATTGGAAATTAATGATCAATAGCCCCAGGTAGGGTTGACAAACCCCATGTGGGTCTCTGGTCTTGCATCTGTTTCCTAAGTGTCTCTAGACCGGATTTTCTCCACCTTCTCCGCCTCAAGAGACCTTCAGGTCCTTCATACCATGGGAATTGCTCTTCTAAGGAAAACTCAGAGTCCAATCCAATTCAAGGATGAGGACGGAATGGACTTGGGATGTGGTTGGGGTAAAATGTGAGGGACTCCTGACCTATCCCATTTTGTTCCCTTCTAGACCTGTGGAGGATGACAGCTGAACCGCCTAAAGGAGGTGAGTTTGAAAGAAGGGGTCCCTAGCTCTGTGCCCCCTGAGCTTCTTGGGGATGTTGGGCAACATGGTCCAAATGATGATATGGAGCAGGGGGAGGGGGATATGTTCTCTGATGCTCTGTTTCATCCCCAGGTGAAGGCATTCGTCAACCAGGACATTCCATACTAGTATCCTTCTGTTTTGGCAAAGGGGAAAAGGGGTGGGCAACTGGGAGAATCTTCTTTTACTTCACAGTTAAAAGAGATGGAAAATGCCTTTCATTGGACATGTGCAATTGATTGGTACTGACTGCCAGAGGATTCAGAAGAGAGAGATTGACAGTGGAAAGGCCCTTTACTTTGAATAATTTCCTTGCGGGTACATGGAGATCCCGGCACCATCTGGGCACAAAGTAAACGCTCAGCAAAGGCCGCAGTGAGCCTCACCTTTCTCTGTTCACCACTACCCGCCTTAACACTCCTTTCAGCCACAACCTGGTGATGAAACACCTCCCTGGGGCAGATCCTGAGCTGGTGCTGCTGGGCCGCCGCTATGAAGAACTAGAGGTGAGATCTTGGGAGGCAGGCGGGGCGGAGTGAGAGGTGGGGCCCGGCACGCTGACCCCGCCCCTTCTTCACCCTAGCGTATCCCACTCAGCGAAATGACCCGAGAAGAAATCAACGCGCTGGTGAAGGAACTCGGTTTTTACCGCAAGGCGGCGCCGGACGCGCAGGTGCCCCCAGAGTACCTGTGGGCACCAGCTAAGCCCCCAGAGAAGACTTCCGACCGCGTCGACCTGTAGGTCTGGGGGCGAGACGGGGATGGGGCCACCCTGCCTGAGCCCCGGAGACAGAATGAAACGCTCAGCATCCCGGGAGCACCTCCCTTGCTGAGTGCCGATGCCTTGTCTCCGAGCCCACAGAAAAGGGGTTGGAGAGGTTCTTCCCATCCCCCTTTCTTCCCTACCCAGCTCCACTAAATTCCCTTCCACCTTGAATCGAGACTCTTGTCCTTCCTTGCTAAGGGCAGGTGGTATGGTAGGTCAGAATAGGTGCTCCTGAATACCCACCCTCGGGAGACCTCGCATCTCCCAACTGCCTGATTGCAAGAGTTGGGATCTTCCTTGGGATAATTCACAGGCCGATCCCCTCCCCACCCCCCCAAGAGAGGAAGAGGCAGGATCGTTTGAAAACCAATAATTTATCAAAATGCTGCGTGTATGCGGAGGAAAGTGTCGCGACAGACAAGGCAGCGGTGGGCAGGAGGCCAGGGAGGGGTCAGTGACGGGAGGGTGGGGGCGGCAGCCTGCTGCGGGCTCTGCAGGCAGTGCGGGCGGTGCGGCTAGACGTTCTTGCCGCGCAGGCGCAGCTCGTGGCGCCGCAGGTGGTTGTAGAGCGACTGCACATAGGTGAAGACGCACTTGGGGTCGGGCTTCTTGCCCATGATCATCATGTCCTCCACCTCCACGAGGGGCACGCAGTCCACCAGCATCCTGCAGGGAGGGGGTGCCAGGGTGGTTGTCAGTGCCCGCCCACATTTTAAGCTGCCCCTCTACCCTGAGGTCTTTCCATTGCCGCAGCCTGTTGGTTTTTCATAAACTGTTTATGAAAAGCCCTTCTGGAGGGCAAGAAGCCCAGGCTCCATCAGCCCAATCCCACAGATAACACTGCCGTATTAACGATAGGCAGGTAGAGGAGGTGATTGGGGGGTGGGGCTAGGGACAGACCCTGCCCCATCTCAGTCAAGCAGGTTGTGGGTTTGTTTTCCCAGCTCACCAGACCTTGTGAGGTTCTGGCTCCAGACCCCGCCCATGTTCTCTTTGTAAAAGTCTGCTCACCCTCACTAGCACATTCCAATGGGTCAAGGTCTCTCAGTGGGGCCATTGTACCCAGAGGGGCATCACCATTGGTAAATCTTTCTGCATGGCCACGTTTGTGAAACCCTGACAATTATCTGACAGCTTCCTGATCTGGTAATTCCAGGGACAACCCTGCTGCTGGAAAGGGAGGCTAAGAAGTATGTGCACGCATGTGTGGGAGGGCTCTACCCACCACCTCCCTCCCTCCCCCAATACTGGGGATTGAACCCAGGGGTGGTTTACCACTGAGCTACTACTCCCAGGCCTTTTTAAATTTTTGAGATGAGTTGCCCAGGCTGTTCTGAAACTTGCAATCCTCTTGCCTTAACCTCCCAAGTAGCTGGAATTACAGGTGTGCACCACTGCACCTGGTGTGGGGAGTTTCTTGCATACTTATCACCTGCCTTGTGTAGAGCCGGTGATGCAAATGAGGGTTCCAATCAATACCAATGGACCATCTACAACTTGGTCAGGATTGGACAGGGCCACTCATCTGACCCTTTTTCAAGCTGCACTTTACAAATAGGCAAACTGAGTCACAAGGCTGAAATGGTGGTTTTTTCAAGCCTCACATTTCAGTAGGTGCAGGGCTGGACCTGATGGTTTTAGCACCTGAATAAAGCCCTGTCTTTCCTACTGCAGGAGCCCTTTTCTCACTCTGGGGGTGAATAGGCTGTGGCTACCATGCAACTGACAACTCTAGAGCCCTAAAGCTGGACTCTGCTCTCTGGTTCTATTTCCTCTTCTCTCCTAGAGCAAGATCTTTTCGGCCTTGCTCCCTCCAATCTGCCATGCCTGGCACATAGTAAGGACTCAATGTTGCTGAATAAGTTTGCTTTGGCAGAGAAGACATAGGAAGGGATCACTCCTGTTTCCAAGACAGGGGACAGCACAAGACCACCTCCTATCTTGTACCTTTGCAGTCAAACCCAGACCTATGGTAGGGCTAGGACCTATTCTCAGTTCACCTGGACTCTTTCAAGAAAGAAGCCTAGGAGGCAGAAAAACCTGTTTCAGTCTAAATTCTACCTACCCTCTAATCATCTTTGGATGCTATATAAGGCGTTGACTTGCTCTGACTCTGTTTCCTCCTCTTTCTAACAGTATAGCCTTTCCCCACCTCATTTGAGACCTTGGAAACGGAATGAGTGAGAGGTTCCTGGCTCTATAGTTGCTGTGCTATGTGCCCTTGGGGTCATCCCTGCCCACACTGGGCTTGTTTCCGCAGCTGCACCATGGAGCAGAAACAGCCTCTTCTCTGAAGCTTCTTCCAGCTGGGCTATCTTCCCGGGGATCCCGGCCTCCCTCCCCCAACCTGTAGCCCCCTCCCGTCCCTGGTGCCTTCCCTGGAGACCTTATAAAGCCATTGTTTACACTGGGGTACACGGCTTAGGGCTCAGGCTGCCCCAGTGACAGGCCAAACACCAGGCAACTGGAGCAACAGCATGGCTGAGTCACACTTTCCAACTGGATCAGGACTGCAGTAGGCCCCTCTCCCTCCAGGCTGGCCTGCTGGGCAGCAGTTCCTAAGTCCATATATGACCTAGAGACAGCATCAAGACCATCTTCTCCTCACCTGCACCTCTGAGTACACGTGTGTATATGTGGGCTGCCCTCCACAATGACCACAAACCCCAAAAGGCCTGAGTATACCCTAGTTGGATTTCTCCCTGACTTACATTACTTCAGGCAATCCCTTTATTCCCTCTGGACCTGTTTTTATTTCTGTCTACAAAATGGATGAGAAAAGTGATGGGGCACAGAAAAGAACCACTAAATGGGGAGTTTGGAGCTCCATTTTCTGACCTCAGCTCTGACCTAACCCTCCTCCCCTTGGGGACACTCTGAGCCCATCTCTCCACACTCTGAGCTCCTCCATAATGGGGCAATTAATTCAGAATCCAAATTCTCTACTGTGGCCCTGAGATGAAATGACCAGAGAGGATATGCTATAGCTGGCTTGGGGAATCCAGGACACTTAGTCAGAAACTTGTTCCTGTTGAATGGCCCTGTTCCCAAGCTCCTCACTTGGAATCTATTACCAACTCCCTAGTACCAACTCTGGAAGTTTGGGAAGTTTCTTGACCCTCCCTCTTTCTCCCCAAACCTGATCTATCAGGATGCCTGTCCTTTCTACTTCTTATGCTGCTCTGAGCATCTAGTCTATCCCAGGCCTCATCTGAGGATTGTTCTAGAATGCTGACCTGCCTACATCCTTCCCATGTTCAGAAATATTTTAGGACTCCTGTGTCCTCAGGAAAAAATTTGAACTCTTGACTGTGGCCCTTTCCTCCATCTTTACACCCAGACTCAAGCACCTTCCCTTCTGGGGTATGCTATCTTCTCCATCTCTCTTAATCTCAGCCCTGAGCATAGGCTGATCCCTCTGCCTGAAACTTTTTCTCCCTCCTTTTGCCTGAAATTTTACAGATCCAAGTTTAGTTTGCACTTTTTTCAGACAGTCATTCTGGATTTACAGCCTGGATCAGGTGCCTCCTTTGGGCTAGTATGGCCTCTTGGGCTTGCCCCATCACAGTCCTGGTCACCTAGGACATTGCTGACTATGAATAATGGTTTCACATGCTAACTCCTGAACTACCAGAAGGTAGGATCCTGTTTGCCTCCTCTGGCTTTTATGAGGGCCACCCAGGGTTGCCCAATTCCCCATCCACCTCCCCAGCCTCTCTTTGAGCCCTGATGAGCAGATTCCAGTTGAAACAGGGCAGGTGGGAGAGGCGGCGTTTCTCACCGTGGGGCCCCAAGCAGGGGTTAGGACTTTTTGGTTTTTACCAGCCCCTTCTGGACCAGACAGCGGTAGAACTCCTGGATGTACGTGTACACGCACTTCCAGTCAGGCTCTCGAAGCCGCACCATGTCCTCTGTATCCAGGAGCTGCGGGCAGTCCGCATGGGTCCTGGGGAGGGTAGGGGGCCGGGAAGGGGCAGGGGGCAAGGGCCCAGTTGGTGAAGAGGGAGAAAAGGCCAAGAAGAGAGAAGGGAGAACAGAGACACACACACATACACACACACAGAGACATGAGTTCAGTTACGTTCTTGGTGCTGCAGTCTGCCAGCCCCCCCGCATGCCCCCTCCCCTTTGTGGACGTGCCGCTCACTACCCATCACTAATGGTGTGCAATGCAGACAGGGGTGGGGGGGCCAAACCAGTCACAGGTGCAGAGAACTCTTGGGGCAAGCGGGAACGCAGGGTGGGGGACAACGGCGTTGGCGCCGTGGTTGGAGAGGAGGGCTGTGCCCCAGGGAAGGGGGGTGAGGGAGGCGTGAGAGGAGGTGGGGGGAAGAGGAAGAAAAAATCTGGAGGGAACCAGAAAGAGAAGGGAAGAGAATGAAAGACAGATGGAGGAGGGTGCTGAGGGTGAGGTGAGCAGAAGGGGCAACGATTCCAAAGTGGAGGGCTTGCTGATGTCCTATATAAGTCTCTGGCAGCACCTATATAGGCTGCACGGGCACGGTGCCCGGGCCAGGAGCCTCCTTTTGGAATCTCCAGCCGGGATCCCGTGGGAGCAGGAAGCTCTGGTGATAGTGGGAAGAGAGGAGGACAGAGAAAGGGAGAAAGGAGGGAGAAGGGGCAGAGGGAGGAGGGAGGGGGTATGGACAGGGCCACCTGGTAGGTTTTGGCCTGGGCTGGTAGGCAGACCTGCCGCTCCTTCCTTCCGGCGGGCACCTGGCACACTCAGCAGCAGGTGGGTAGGGGCAGAGGAGGAAGGGGACTCTCTGGGGAAGGGGGTCTTAGCCACAGACCCATGGTGTGGCTGGCCAGCTCCAGAAGGTCTCAGGGCAGCTGAGTCCAGCCAACACCAGCAGGGCTGGGGCCCACACTTACTCAGCAGATGAGAAGGCCACCTCGAAGTTCTGGCGCCGGTTCTGTGGGCTAAGCTGCCCGTAGTCAAAGGCCTCAGGGAAGAAGTTGTGCACCAGGGCACAGAAGGCCATCCCATCACTCCAGCTGGAGGAGAAGTTCTGGATGTCCACATGCTATGGGAGGTAGAAGGACTGGTCAGTACCCTGGGGGACCACCTCTCCATGTCCCCTATCCCACAGTGTGTTGGCATTCTAGACCTAAGAAAATTGAACTCAGAGAGGGTCAGTAGCTTGTTCAGGGCTGTATAGTAGGTGAGTACTAAGAACACAAGCCTCCTCCAACTTAGTCTGTTAACTCCCATGTATGTGATTTCGGGAGACAGAGGTATGGAGAAGCCCAGAATGACCCTGCTAAAGGCCATGGTCATGCCTCCATCACTCCTTTCCGCACTTAGAGAAATTTACCCAGCACCCTCCACGGTGCAACAAGATGGAGGCTCTGAGAGGTGGGTCACTCCTTGAACCATGCCCATCACCCAAAGGGTCCTCATTAGGCACTGCAACTTAATTCTTATTCTGGGGTCTAGGGCATGTCACATGCCTCAGACTCAGTTTCCTCATTCCAGAAGGCTTTCCATATATAAGATGTGAAGCCTACAGGGGAGTGAGCTTTCCAAAAAGGGTGGTGTTAAGCTGGGGTGTGAGGAGGTTTCTGGGCCACTTGGCTTCCCAGGGCTCACCTCATAGCCACGCGTCTTGGCTCGACACCAGTCCAGCAACATCTGCTTGATGCTGTTAGCATTGGGGACACCAAAGCTGGTGGAGCGTTGCACAGCTGCACGGGGTCCACCAGGGCTGCTGTGGGAGCAGTGTTGGGGCAGAGTCACAAGAGTATAGGGTCAACAAGTTGGTGGACCCACCCATGGGACCCCAGGCCCTGACTTCCATGATGTTCAAACCCTTCGCTCCACAGCTCATCCCTACTCCACCCACCTCTGCTCCCCACCCCCACCCTGGCAGTCATCAACCTGGCTCCCACCACCCCCTGCCTTGGCCCTCTGATGCTCACCCTGCAGCACCCTCTTTCTCCAACTTCTCAATCATGGCCTTGCGTGCTTGGGAAGCTGAGGTCTTGGGCAAACTCTGAGCCTTCATCAACTCTTTTTTCTTTTCTGCCTGTCGTTTCTCCAGTGCAGCCAGGCTGCCGGGCCGTGGGCTGGCCTGGTCCTCACGGTCAAAGATGCTGGGGGGCGGAATGGGGTGGCAATTATGAGGCTGGAATAGCGCCACTTTGAGCCTAAGATACTGCTCGCTGAGGAATGGATCTTATTGCATCATCACACCCATTTTACAGAATAGAACATAGAGGCTCAAACAATTAGGAAGCTGGGAGCCAGGCAGGGTCTTTTGATCAGACTTTGTCTCTAGGAGTTATCTGAGAAAATTCATTGTATTGTCAAGTTATAGGTCTGTTCAGAATCTGGGCATAATCAAGTAATAAAAATGATCTGCATGGGGCTGGAGTGGTAGCTCAGAGGTTATGGTGCTTGCCTGGCATGAATGAGGACGTGAATTTGAACCCCAGCACCATATACACAACAAAGTGTCAGAGCAATGAAAGCCACATGAAAAACTAAATAAAATTGATTCTTCTTTCTCTCTCTCTCCCTCTCACTTTCCTTTTTTTATTTTTTATTTTTTTCAGGGCTGAGGATCAAACTCGGGGCCTTGTGCATGCTAGGCAAGTGCTCTGCCACTGAGCTAAATCCCCAACCCCTCTCACTGTCCCTCTTTAAAAAAGAAATGATCAGCATAATAATAGTAATGGTAAAAATAATAGCTCCTGTCCCTTGAGCCTTTTCTTTGCCTTTTTTTTTTTTTTTTTTTTTTTTGTAGTGCTAGGGACACAGAACTCAGGGGCTTTTGCATGCTAGGCAAGTATTCTATCACTGGGCTATATGCCCAGCTCTCCTATGAACCATTTTAAATTGGGAAGGAGAGACCCATACTACTTCCAACAAAGATGAAGAAACTGAGTTCCTTGGCAGTTCTTTGCCCAAGATTTCAGAGGGCATTCAGAGCTGGAACTTGAATGCAGGTTTGATTCAGAGTCCCTGGACTCTCTAGTTTGCAGCCTGGATTCTGAACCAGTCCTAGTTCTGCCACCTCTGCTCTCCTCTGTAACATGGGAGTTTACCTACCCTCTCACAGGGCTAAGGTGTAAAGGTCCTGTGTGACCTTGGAGGTGGTTTGCAGACATTGGAAAGTGGCAGTGCCAACAGGCATCTCAGCATGGTAGGGAAGCCTCTTTGAGGCTTCAATATTATTGTTGCCACTCAGAGCTGTGAGACCCTAAGCAAATCTCTGGTCTCCCCTATAGTATGGTTGAGGATTAAGTGAGACCACAGTGCAAGCAGGTGGTCTGACTCCTACTTTTTTCCTCCTTGGCTATATACCTATCATCTTCCAGCATCTACCCATCTGCAGAAAGGGTATGCAGTGAGGTACCCTGTGGCACTGTGGTCTGGGGAGTCCATCCTCACCTGCCCATTTTCTTGGATGAGGAGGAGGAAGAGGAGAAAGTTTTGGTTTGCACTGTGGTGCTACCACTGCCATCTGCAAAAAATGGAGAACGGAGTGAGGTGAGGGAACCTGGGCAGGACATCAGGAGACAGGAGGGAAGGTTGTATGGAGAGATGGCAATAGCCACAGGCAGAGAAGAGAAAGTGACAGCACAGTTGAAGACAGATAGTGCTCGAGGAAGAGCCCAAGGAGGCGAGGAGGCGAGGAGGCGAGGAGGCGAGGAGGCAGGCACAGAGCCACATTAGGCAGCCTTACTCTCCGAGCGCCTCACGAAGCTCGACTCCACTGTGGTGGTACGGGCTGTCCGTGTGCCATCATCTAGAGGGGGAGATGAAAAGAAGAATGTTAGAGGCACATGGGGGTCAGTAGGGAGGATATATTCCCACCCTGAGCCCCAAGCCCCATTTGGCCCTTACTGGAGTGGACGAGCCGCTCAGTCTTAGTAACAGTGCTGACAGCTGAGCCATCAGCTGCCCGTTGGCTATGTCTCGTTGTGGTCTCTGTGGCTGTGTTGCTTCTGCTTTCCCCTGGTCGGACCCGTGCCTCCTGCAGCCGTCGTTCCCGCTCCTTGTCTCTCTGGTCTGGGTGGGGGATGCCCCATGCATACCCAGAAGGGCCGCCCAGTGCCCACACAGCACATATGCACAGGCACACAGGGCATACAAAATGGGGTGGAGGGCAGCTTATTAGCAATACTAATGACACAGTTGACAGAGGCTTCTTTAGGAGTAGCTAGGGATGAAAGGACAGCTGTAACTTGGCAGGGAGTGGGATATGAGTGGGGGGCAGTGGACTCAGGCAGAAACTGGGGAATATAGAATAGCTGATCTCAAGCGGGTATTTTGGATCCAAGAAAAAAGTTTTTATAGGATTGAGTAGCTGAGTCAGAGGGAGTATCTAGAGCTAAGCAGGGAATAGCTAAGATCCAGGGAAGGAAAAACTAGTATGACTGGACCATCAAATGGTCTTATGTGGGGAAAAGAGCATCTGAAGGAAGGATTATCTAGATCCAGGGAGAGAGTGATCATAGGTATCTGAGAAGCAATATGATCCAGGGGGAAAATAACTGGGAGAGAAGCTGGTAAAGGGGGTTAACTGGGCCTAAAGAAGAAGTAGGTAGATGGGGATAGAGGCTGGGGTGGCTATCAGTGGGCCCTGGAAGAAGCAGCTAGATCCAGAAAAGGAATAATTGAGCATATCCAAAGAAGTAATTAATCTGGAATCTGAGGGAAAGGATAGCTATGTCGAGGGAGGAAGTAACAGGGAGAGGAGGTAGCTATGTTCAGGAAAAGGGGAGCTGGATGAAGGCAGAGGCTACAGTGTCCATCGATGGACCTCAGGGAGAGAGAAGCAGCTGGGGAAAGGAGTATCTGGATCCAAGGAAGTAGTTGACAGTACTTAGAGACGTAACTGATCCAGGGAAAGAGTGGCTGAGGAAGTAGCTGGGTCTAGGAAGGACAAGAGAAGCTAGCTGGAATGGCCAGGGGGAAAAAAAGCAGCCAGGAAAGGGAGCAGCCAGACCCAGGGGGAAAGAGGTAAGGGAACAGCTGGGTCTAGAAAGGTGAAGCTGTGTAGGGCAGTTACTAAGCTGGAGCATCCATAAATGGACCCCAGAGTGAGCAGGGACAGCTGGGGTATGGAGTAGCTGGATCTCAGAGGGTAAGGGGATTTGGCTCTCTACCTCTCTTCCTTTGTCGGAGCTCCCGGAGTGCGGCCCTGATGAGCTTCCGTTCCTCAAAGTCTGTGGTTTGATCAAGCTGCAAATAGAGTTGTCATTGCCTACCAGCAGGTTCCCACCTAATACAAACCCCTAAATAATCAGATCCATTGTACCATCTTGTCCAGGACTCCTTCATCCTCAATGGCCATCAGATCCTCAGCATTCAGTGGACTCCGCCCCTCTGGTGCTTTGTCTACCCGAGTCTGCTCAGCACCATTGGCTGTTTCCACTGCCGCAGAGGGGGGCTCTGCAGTTTCTGGCTCCATCTGTGGGGTAAGGAGAGGACATGAACTTTAAGCAGGGAGAAGGATGAAACCTACCATGTCCACAGTGGTCAGAGAACTGTATTTGGGGTTGCTGGCACAGCCTTGGAAATAACCAATAGCTGCCAGCCTGCCTGCCCGCCCAGGATGGCCATGTGGGTGTCAGACTCAGGGAAGAGACACTAATAGCCTTGCTGTAGGTGTTCCCACATGTCCATAATCATATTAATGCAAGTGGTAGTGGCACAAACATGATTTCCATTGAGTAACAAGCATTTGTATAAGCACTAGGGATTTTACTGTCCCTATTCAACAGAAGGGAAAACAGGCTCAGGACAGCTGAATGATTTGCCCATAGTCCTATAAATGTGATGCAACCTGAGGTCTGAGATAAAGGTAGTATAACTCCAGAACTTGAGTTCTTTTTGCTGTTTTATTCCCAGCCCCTTCCCAAGACAGTTATTTCATGTCCTGCAGCTCCTAAGGCCTGGGGCCCTGGGCCAATGACCAGGTGGCACATATCCCACTTTCCCTTGCCAAGGGGTCTGGATCAGGGCCTGCAGACTCCTAACCAGGTGTCTGACTAGGACTGCCCTGAGCCAAGACCTCTCTGAGGCTCTCTTCTGAATTCCTTCCCTCCCCTCCCCCTTGCTGGAAACCATCCTTTAAGAGCCTCCAGCCCTGACCTAACCCTCCTTTTCTCCCTAGGGCATCTTCTCAGCCCCTTGAAGCCAAGGGCCCAGCCTAACTACTATAGTCCTTCCCTGTCTGGCAGGGCTTTTCCATCTACCATTAGGGTAAGGATAGCTGAGGTGGCAGCTGTTTCAGGGAGGCTTGGCCTGGCTGGGGTGTCAGGGAGGGGGTGGGGATAGGCCATGCCAGGGGATGCCAGGGTAGCTGCTACACATGCCTCAGGACGAGAGTCTGGCACCCTTTCATCCTGATCTTAGAGTACTACTACCCTAGTCCCCTGTACAGATAGATAAACTGAGGTTCAGAGAAGGTGGTGGCACACCTAAGGTCCCTTAGCAGAGGCAGGACCTACCTCAAAACCACCCAACTCCCATCAGCTGAGAGGAACTTACGAGACTGCTGGTGTGGGTAGGGCCGGTGGAGGAGCGGCGGCGGGTGCTAAAGGCAGGTGGGTGGGCCACTGGGGTCCCAGCATCTTCAGCTGCCTGGAAGAGGACCTCGGGGTCCGCAGCAGCCAGGAACAGCTCGCTGGGCTCCAGCTCAGGTTCAAGATCCGGTATAAGTGGGACCCCCAGCCGTAGGCTCAACACCTCCACCTGCCTGCTCAGTGCGTCCAACCGCCGACTCAGTGTTGCTGTCTCAGCCCGCAATTCTTCAGCTGTCTGGGCCACTGGCTCCATGGCGGCTACAGCTGCTTCAGCTGCCTGGGTCACTGCCGCCCGGCCTGCCTCAGCCACCGCCTGCAGCTCCTCCAATGCCTGGCCCAACCGTTCCTCAAGGGCTACAGTCATTTCAGGCCCAGGACCTGGTACCCCCGGCATAGTGCTGGTGGGGACTCTATGAGGCGTAATGGTGGCAGAGTGGCAGGGACTGCTGCCTACAGTTGGCAGTATCAGAGTCTTTGCAGCTGATCGGAGGGCGAAGGCAAGGGCAGCAGGCCTGCCCCGCCCCTGCCGGCCTCCCAGTTAGCCACCAGCCAGCTGGAGTTGCAGCCCAAATAGAAACCTATTCTGGGCTCCTCTGTGGAGGGGACAATGGGGGAGGGGTGGACTGCCCAAGCAGGCGGCCTGCCTGGCCAGGCCCTGCAGGGATCACAGACAATCAGCACAGCAAGGGTGCATGGGTTCTAAAGGATTACTGAAACCAGAACCCAATGCCTCACAGATGAGGAAATTGAGGCAGGGAGCAGAGCATAGGCCTATTTGAGCCACCATGTACATTAGCCACAAGAATCCAATCTACCAGACTCTAGAGCCTGTATGCTTTTGCACTCATGCCATATAGCATTAGAAAACTTTGAACAGATGAAGGAAATTAAGGCACAGAGAGGCTTGACTTTGTAACAACTGTAACGAGTGTTGTGGCTCTAAGATAAATGAACTCTAGCCTGCCTATGGTGCTCAGATCTAATGATAGATTTTAAGCAAGTGTATTATATGCACACCACCCCCTCATGACATCCCACCCTGATTCCTAGGTAGACGGCGCTGGGTCTTGCTGTTGTAGAAAGGGTGAGTTCTTGCCTCCATTCTCCCTGGCTTCCCTGAGAAGGCACAGAGCTCAGCTCATCTTGACCAAAGTCCCATCCAGTCTCTGCTTAGGCAGAGAGGGTATTACCTGGGCAGCTGGGTGGCCCGGTGAGGATTCCTTCCCCAAATGTGCTCCCAGCTAGTTGATCCCAGGCTTGGGAATGAATAATGGAAGGATGCAGTGTATTCAGTTCCCGTGACACCTGCTAGGCTGCTGCCTCACCTGACTAGTGCCCCTCCCCTCCACTTGTCTGTCCCCTATCAATGCTTCTGCTCAGCCTCCACAGGGAGGTTGATGCAGATGCTAATCACTAATCTTTAATCTTCTAATGTGTCAGGCTGATTGGATGAGCCCATGAGACGCTCTAAACGTCAGGACTGATGTCTGGTGCAGGGTGGAAGCAGGGACACTGGGCTGCCACAGAAAGAGGGGGCAAAGATCTATCACGCTCTCTGAGCCTCAGATTTCTCATCTGTTCACTAGGAATGAATCAACAGATTCTGGAGCAAGGATCAGAGTTCAGAAAGTAGGAAGCTTAAGGCCAGTATCAATGAGCTTCTGACATGCCTAATGGCTGATACACCAGGATTTGGTCTTAGCTCAGTGACCAACTGGCTGAGGACTCTACGAAGGAACCTTCTTTCCTGGGGCCTCAGTTTCTCTGTGTATATAGTGGGGAAGGAGCAGAGAAAAAACAAAAAACAAAGCAAAACAAAAAAACCCTGCAAGCCCTACACTGGTAAACAGTTTGACACTGATGGATGTTGAGGCTGGTAGAATGAGAAGAGGCTCACCTTAATGCTGTAACCTCCTCGGCTACCAGGGGGAGCATGGCTGAAGGTGGTGACATGAGTGACACTGCCCAGCCGTGCCAGGGTCCCAGGGCTGCTGACATGGGTGATGGAGCTCTTCCCCCCACTGCTGGTGCTGAGGAGTGTGGGCCGTAGCCCCAGTGTCAGTTCTGTGTAGGGAGAAGGGCTGCTGTCAGGATCTGGTGGTGTGATGGTGGTGCCAGCCAAAGTTGGTGCTCTTGTTCCCAGCACACCCTTTGGAGACATCCTGAACCCTGTCCTCTGTGCAGAGCTGGGTGGCTGCAGGCACTCATCCCCAGTAGTGGGGAGACAGCGGGGAGGCCTACCTGCCCTCTGGTTGCCTGTGGGCAGCAGCACCCGGCCTGTGGAAGACTGGCCACGGCCATCCTTGATCTCGATGGTGAATGTAGTCTTCATACTGTTCCCAATGTCGATGGCCACGGGCAGCTGGGTACTGGGTTCCTCTGAGCAGGCCACGGGCCCCCCTGCTCTGTTTTCAAGGGACCTGGCAGCCAAGCTCCGCCCTCTGGGGCCCTCCTCTTGGGGGCAGCTCTGAAGCTGGGCCAGGGGCTGGGCTGTTCCTTTTTGCTCCTTGCTGAACCTAGAGGAGGTGTCACTAGAGCCCTGAGAGGAGGAGCTGCTAGAGGAGGCTGCAGGGGTGGTGCTGATGAAGGAGGGGCCCAGGAGCTTCGTGGGGGTGGGGGAACCTAAGGCCGTCCGGGGTGGGCCATCCTGGAGCCTGGCAGCCGTAGAACTGGATGTGAACTTGCGGACGCGATCCCTCACAGAGCCAGCCCGCTGGAACAGGGAAGGTCCACAGGCAAGGGGAGTGGACTCTAGAAGGGACAGGAGGGCTGTTACTGGCTGAGTGGGATAGGGACTGCCCAGATCCTGGGGGTGCTGAGAATAGGCAGTACCTTGGTTCTGGGCTGGCTGGCGGGGGCTCAGCACGGATAAGGAGCGTTGGCAGGGTCTGGGTCCAACCAGGTCTGACAAGTTCAGGAATGGGTAGCAGTCATATGGGGGAATAGACAGGAGAGTGGATGAGGGGGGGGGTCCACTTTTCATATACTTCTCCTTAATATCTCCCTAGCCTCCCAACCCTTTTGTGTAGCCCAAATTTCCCCACCAGCTCCTTTATCACCCAGTGCGAAGGCCTTCCCACTCAGCCCCTCTCCTATAGGCATTTACCTCCCTTGTCTCCTACGCTGACCCCAGGGTGACTTGGACACTCCTGGGGGCCAGAGCAAAGCCTGGGCTGGAGGAAGGGTGTCTAGATCCTCCCTGCTGATGGGGATAGGGGACAGCCCCCCTGGCCAGTACTGCCCATGGCTTTGGCTGGGAGATGGGCGCACTCCCTTATTGGGAAAAAGAATGTGCTTGAGGCCCGTTGCCTTTCAAGGCTGCAGGGAGGCCTTTGGCCATGGGTGGCAGGGGTGGGCCTGGACAGGGGCGGGGACACCTCAGGGGCAGTCAGGGGGAATGTCAGGGATTGCCTAGACCTGAGGAGGCTGCAGCTGTCCAAGCATCAGAGCCCATTCTACAGCCAGGGAAAGGGAGTCTGGGGCGGGGGATGGCAGATGCCTATAACTACCCTTGCTGAGACCCTCACCTGCTCTTTTTGTGTTGGAGGGATCTCTGGTAGGGACCTGGGCAGCAGGAGACTCTGTGGGCCCACCAGGAAGGAGCTGCAAGGGAGACATGATACAAACAGAGCTGACTCCAGATGGAGGATTTCACTTGCCTGGCATCCCATCCCCGTCCCAGACTCACCTTGTTGACCACCTGCCCCTCAGTGCTGAGGAGGGCCGGCAACTCCGGGGAATCAGGTCTAGGGGTTCCCGGGGGGCTGGGAGGTGGCTCAGGGCTGCCTGGAGCCTCGGCAGCAGGGCACTGGGTCCCAGATGGCTCCAGTGGAGGCTCAGGAGAAGCTGTGGTAGGTGAATTGTCTGGTGAAGTAGATGAGCTGGGTGTACCCCCAGGTGGAGCCCTCAGAAGGAGTGTCACAGTGGTCACATCCTGGCTGGTACCCTTGGGGATTGGGGTTGGCTCTGGGACCTCTGCCTGCTGCTCTTGTTCCTTGAGCTCAGGTACCTGTGGGGAACCCATAGGATGCAACCAAGGCTTCCCTTCCTTGAGTGCTACCCCCACCCACAGAGAGCAAGACTGGCAGATGCCCAAGGCAGGGCATGCAAAGTAGAGAGACTGGGATACCTGGGTTTCCTGTGGATACCTGTGTAAGAATGGGGAAGCCTCTGATCATTACTTCTGCCTCTCGGCACTGCCTAGCCAAAGGTGGTTCAGAGAGGACCAGATCCTAATGTAGGTGGTTGGGGATAGCAGCAGACCTACTGGGATTCCTGACCTCAACAGATCCCTTGAGCAGAGGCCCCTGACCCTGACCTCAGTCTGTTAAAATAGGCAGTAGGTATAGAGTCCTGCCAAGACCAGTGACCCAGCGGCCTCTGCTGGCCATTTAAGGAATCTGTATGACCTGACTTTTCACTGATACTCCCAGGAGAACCAAGAGGACACTGTGAGTTAGCTGGGACATGAATGCAGGCCCTGGTGAGTCAAGGTAAGGACGCAGGCTGTCTGGAGGGTTAGGGGCCATCTGGGATGGGTTTAAAAGGGGAGGTAACAGGGTCATATTTGCATTTCTAGGAGATCCCTCTGGCTGCTGAGTGCAGGCTGGATGGTAGGGATGGGAGTAGAAGGTAGAAGTGGAGGTGGAAGAGGTGTCTGTGTATTAGCAATGGTGGTAAGGGGAATGGTGGGGAAGGGGAAGAAACTTGAGAGCAGTGTAGACAGGTTGGCTTTGAGAAGGCCTAGGCAGAGATGAAGTCTGGAGTAGAGAACATGTGGCCAGAGGTTGCTGAGAGAGTGGGCAGAGGCCCCAGTGTCCTGCAAACACAGGCTGGAGGTCCCCCTGACAGTCAAATACCAATGTAGCAGACACACTGTACTACTGGCATCGGTGGGCACAAGACTCTCCTACCATGCCCATGCTCCTTACCTCATGCCGCTCCAGTCTGTGTGTTGTCCGTCCCTTGCTGTCCTCTCCGGATCCACTGTTGGAACGCCCTCTATACAACCTCCCAGCCACAGTGGCAGCTGGAAGGGTACAGGCAAGTGTCAGGCGAGTGACTGGGAGGTGCTGCAGACAGTATACAACAGGGCAGCAGTGAGGCCAGATCAGGGCACGTACCCTCAATCTCCTGAGCCCGTACACGGCGGATGGCGGCTCGGATCAGTTTGCGTTCCTCATATTCACCAGCTCCTCGCAACTGAGAGTGAGAGGCAGGTATGGGTATTAGACTGTGGAATCAAGGTCTTCACCTACCCTGTCCCAGTCCTGGCCCCATCCCCCTGCCCTGGATCATACCAGTGTGGTCAACTCCTCCACATCATTCATGGACTCCAGCCGCCCTGCCAGGCGTGCCAGGGCAGCCCGCTGTTCAGCTTCCTGCTGCTGATTGCTGCAGAGATATCGTGACAGTAACTACCATTGCCATGGCCAGATCATGGAGGATGTGGGCTAAAGGGAGGGATCAGGACAAGATACCCAGAACCTTGGCAGAGGGATATGTAGCTGTCTGTACAGACCCTCTGGCTTGCACACTGATACAAGAATGTGGAACTAATACCACATGCTCAGACATGCTATCCACACCAGTGTGGCTGAGACATCACATTAGTACAGAGTCCATGACCACAGACATAACTGTATTCACACTTGCCTACACCTGAGTTGAGCCCTGGTACATATTCCCCTTCCCACCTGCATTTCCAATACATGCCCTTACCTGCCGCCGCCCCCCCCCAACCGCCACTCACTGCAGCCAGTTCTCCTTGTTGTCCTGCCGCTCTGCACGGAAGCGTTTGGATGCCAGAGCCTCCTCCTCACGTTCTAGCTCCTGCCGCTGCAGCTCCCGGATGGCTGAGCGGATCCGCCGCCTCTCTGCCAGATCTGCTGTGACCTCTAGCTGCAGGGTAGGTGGGGATGAGGGGCAGGTCATTTTGGCAGTTAGGGATGGAGGGCTGGCACTAGCTGCCTACGGCTCTGCCTAGAGCACAATGAATGGCCTGTCTCCAATCTGCCCCAAGCCCTTCACGTGCCTAACCACCCACCCAGGGCAGAAATTTCAGGGGAAGACACAGCTCACAGCACCAGGGATCCTAGGGAGCCTACTGTGCATTGTGATTCACAGAGCACCCACTGTAAATAAGCAGCCCACCTGTGTCAGGCACCAAGCAGCCAAGAACTCTTTCCTGTGACTTGACTCCTGCCCCTCAAAGCCCTTCATCAAAACCCCCAAGACCCAGGGAGCCACTGCAGGAAAAGCAAGGTCACTTCTATGAGCCATTAACACAGTGCTTGAGTGGGAACGGTATTTGAGTAGCTGGAGTCTCCCCTGTGAGCAAGGGAGACTTCCATGATCCAATCCCAGAGCACCACAGCCGTGCTGGTTGACAGATGGGGAAATGGGAGTAGGGAAAGATGCTCAGGAGTCCTTGCTACCTGCCTGTCTGGGAGTTATTCCCCCCCGCCCCCCCCCCACACACACACTGGCCTAGCCCTAGATCCCATGGAAGGAGCCAGGACCCAGAGTGGGAGGGCACACTCCATAGAGAGATAAAGCAGCTGGCCCTAGAGGTTACCTGGGGTCCTAGATAGGGTATCTATGGAGGACAGGTGCTTCCACCAACTTCTAGTCCCACCTCCCCTGGGGTATCTGGTTGAACCAAGTATAAAAAATATCTTCTCTGGCCTGAGACAGCCAATCCTTATGCCTCCTTCACATCACCTGATAGAGGCCCCCATCCCAGGGGTGCTGTGTAGCTCAAGTCCCCCAGGAAGACAGTAGCAGATAGGCCTCCACTGTGGGTCTGATAGCCAGACAGGAGCAAGTAAAGGCAGGTGTTCTTTTGTTCCTGTCCTCCAAATCATTCAGGGAGTAGAGCCCAGGAACCCTCTATCCCCTTCCTTTTAAGCCTCTCCCTCTATCATTCCTTCCTGCTCAGTGGGGGAGCAGAGTGGCTAAGGTGGGAGTGGACTACAGACAGATAGGTTTCAGCAGGGAGGATGGGCTAACCCAATTCAGCCCTCGCCAACTTATCCTAGAGTAGTGGGGAGATCCTTGGGGGACAGAGCCCTCTTGGCTCCATATTTCTGAGGAACTATGGGAAGACCCCCTGAAACTCAGGCCAGAACTCCCTGCTGGTCCCAGCCTCAGTCTAGTCTTGACTGAGTGGTTGGGGTATCTTTATTTCCTTAATTGCTGGGTGGAACAAGAGCCCCCACCTGGGGCAGAGAATGGGGATGGAGCAGTGACTCAGGTCTCCCTTCCATATGCAAACTGCAGATGCAATAATTATCACCCTGCTTGGTTCTAGCTAGTCAGGAGGGTAAAAAGGGACAGGTCACATATATTGGGAATCTGTGTGTCAGACATGGTGCTAACCCCCTACTTGTCCTCACCTCAAAAATATCCTAGATGCATTATTATTCCCATCTGACAGAAGAGGATACAGGTTCAGAGAGAAGTGATTTGCTTACCTGATTCAGAATTTGAACCCAGATCTCTCTGACTCCAGGGTGTGCCCTAGACTGCAGATAACTGTGATGCTGGGGTCTGTGTGTCATGATGGGGAACCTCAAGGAACCTGGAACTGTCTGCTGGGTACCCCTTTGGCTTGAACCAGAGATCCAAAGCCTAAAAGGCCTATTATAGCAGAGGGAGGGAGAATGAGGCTAGTACACTTAACAGACTGGGGGCCTTAGGGGATAACAGGTTCAGCTCCTGCTATGCAGAGGGTAAAGAGATCCAGAGGGGCAATGATTAGCCCTTTGTCTCCCAGGTCCCCATTTCCAATGCCTTGGTCTCCAGAGATGGGGTTCTTATCTCTGAAAAAAACCTGATGTGGGAGCTTGGCCACTTCTGCAAGCCTTGGGTACCTCTGTGTCCCCATCTGGAAACTGGGAACCTCTATTTCCCCCAAGTGGGTGAGGCAGGGCTGAGGGAAAGAACTCATTACACTGGTGACCCCCTGACATGAACCTTCCCTTTGGACCTTTAGGAAAAGGTTGGCCCACAGTGTCTCTGTTGTGTGGCCTGTGCTTCCCACCCTCTCAGGCACCACCACTGGGTGTGGAGGGGGCTGTGGGAGGGAGGGAAGGAAGTACAAAGAGCCATTGTCCACCAGGGGGAAGGGGAAGGAGATGGGGCGGTTTCCGAAACTGCCAAGTGAAATTCTCCTGGGAGGAAAGAGGGTGCTTCCTCCTCCCGGGGGGTCGGGCCTCAGGCACTTTCTGCGCTTACTGCTAGGGAATCCTGCCAGGCCCAGCGTGTCTCAGCCCTCTCTCGTCCCACCTGCACAACCCAGGTGACTCTCCAGGCGTTTGCTTAATCCCTGGACCCCAGCGGCCCACCCGGGACCCGCCGGCAGTGGAGTGACGCCTCGCCAGGGGGCGCTGAAGGCCCGCAGGCTCCGGAACCGCCTATGATCGCAGGGCCCGCCCTCCTCTCTCCCTCCAGCCTCGCACTAGGCGCCGAGAGGGGAGCCAGACAGGAAGCCTCTCGCCGCCGCCTGCTTAGAGTCACTATCTACAGAGAGGAAACAGGTTCAAAGAACTAAGCTGCTTCCCCAGGTCACCCAGCACGAGTGTTGGCCTGCGAACTCTGAACCCAGGACCGAGGCGGAGGGCGTCCCGGCATGTGGCGGAGGGGCACGCGGGGTGCATGTGCTCAGACGCCCCCATTCGGTGCAGCCCACCGCCAGGTCCTCAGGAATGTGCGGGGGCCGAGGCCGGAAGCAGCTGCTCGGGTCCAGGAGTCGGATGGGGAGCCCGGCGGACGGTGTGAGCCCTGCTTTCCCTTATAAGGCTCGGCTCCGCAGGGAGGAGCCCGGCTTGGGACGCCCCGGTTCCTGCCACGAGGCGGGAGAGGGCCGGGCTCGGTCGGAGCACGGGGCGGGACCCTCAGCAGCACCGGGTGCAGAAATGGCGGGTGTCCCGGCGTGGAGGAACTGGTCTCAGGGTCGGAAAGACCTTGGGCAGAAACGCGTCCCGAGACGAGGGGCGGGGTTTCGTTAGTCTTTTCCCAGGGAGGGGGCGGGGTGGTCCCACTTCTATCACCGTTTCCAGTTCTCAAACTTCACGAGGGTGGGGGCTGGCGGCTGGAGAACCCTGAGCTTCAGTGTCCACCGCCAGAGATGGGGGTTCGCGGGGACGGGGCCTGGGTTTCCCATTTTGCAACGCTCTGATTCTGCTACCCCTATTAAGACTCACTTCCTGAAGGGAGGTCGAGCTGACCAGTGGCCACCTTTGGAAGCCCAACTGCATCCCTTCCAGGCTGCACACAGCAGGCAGTGGCAACTGGTGTCAGCACACAGCCAGAGGTTAAGGCACAGGCCAGGTGTCTTGGGGAGTTCACAGCAGCTGGACTGCGGGGTAGCCGGGCTGGGCAGGGTGGCTCCATCTTCTGTCTCCAGGGGAATAGCATGGGGGTGGAGTGGGTCATTTGTCTTCTAGGAAAAGTAAATCTTTAATTTTCTCCTTTGGACAAAGGTCAGAGGCTCGGGGTGGGGCTCTGGCCCTTCCCTAAGGTGGGCTGCTACCTGTCTCTTTCTTGGTGGTGTCACTTCCTTGCAGTGTTCCCCCACAGCCTTTCTGTGCAAAGGGGTAGGAAGAAACTGCGAAGGGGAATGGAGTGGACCCATCCTGCCTGCATCCCAAGATCTGGACCCACATCTCGTCGCCCCCCCCCCCCCCCCCCCCCCCCCCCCCCCCCCCCCCCCCCCCCCCCCCCCCCCCCCCCCCCCCGCCTGGCCCCCATGCCAACCCTAGGACCTACTCCCATTGTAACAGGTGAAGAAACAGAAAAATGACAGACTGGAAGTCACAGAAATTCATAAGGGCCCACAAAGCCTGTTTCTCTCTTATACATTCTTGCAGCCTTAACTCTCCCAGGATTGGATTTTTGATCCTCTATAACCGTACCTCTCTGGGGTTTGGCTCTTGGTACAGCTTCTTCTAACTGCATGACCATGGGCAGGTGACTTCACCTTTCTAAGTGGTACTGTCCTGACTCTTGGACCTACTGTGACCATTCTGTGAGACTGTGTACCCAGCACACAGTCTGTCCCCTTCTGTGCTCTGGCATTATTAATCATCCCTGCTACTTTTATTATTGGGTCAGCTTTCAGGAGTGGGCATTGCCCCTGCTGTTGTTTGGGAGAGCCATATCCACCCTCCCCACACCTGTAACTGCACATGGGCGAGTCCCCAGCAGTTACTGTTTAAACAGGTGGTGGCGAGGGGGGTGGTGCTGGGAGGGACCAGGTCTCAGCACCTGGCACAGACAGGCACATGCCATAGGGGCCTCTGCATCAGCCACATGGAACCAGCTTGGCCCTGTTCCCCAACTCCTCCCGCATCATCTCTTACTGTTAGCTGAGAGGTAGCTTTGACTGATCCTGCCTCTCTAGCCTAGTTTGCCCACCCCACAGTGTAGCCACTTACCATTTTCCGGAGGGCTCCTTCGTCCAGCCCAGCTAAGGCTTCGTCTGCCATCTTGCTGGCCCTTAGCTGTGTCTGTTACTTCCTGTAGAGATCCCCAGTGCCTATGGCACTGATACCAGCTCAGAGTTCTGCAGGGGACAGACATGAGTTAGGCCTGTTGGGACTTCTAGGAAACCACAGGCACTTGGGCCCTGTGCCTCAGTTTCTTTCTAACCCATGACCATCCATTGCTGTCCAATCCTTGCTATCCCATCCTATGATGTGCCTTGTCACTGGGAGTTGCCCTTTATCCTAGGGTAGCTTGCTGGAAACCCCACCAAACCAAAAATAGGCACCCTTGTCCCAGCCTTGCCAACCAGTCTGCAGTGTGGTATAGGCTGGGCCCTCATCCCATCTAAGCCTCAAACAGGGAAAGCAGAGACCTGGATTGAGAAGCCAGAGTCCAGCAAGGCCCACCCAAGCTGTACTCACCACCAGGGGGTGCACACCAGTCTCCACAGTTTCCTGCCCCACCCTCCCATCTCCAGGGCCAGCCCAGCCCCCACCTACCACCCAAGCTCAGCCTCTGGCAGGGGGCTGAGCCTTGGGGCCTCCATCACTCTCATTTTCCCAGGTAGAGGAGCTGCTTAACTGTGTCTTCCAATTCTTGGAGTCAGCCCTCCGGGCACACCCTTCTCCTCTCCTCCCACCCCCTACCATGCCAACTGCTCTGACCTCATGAAGCCAGATGTCCAGGTACCTAGCTTCTGCCAGTCACACACAATTCATTTTTCAGCAAGTGCCTTCAGAAGCTGACCCACCCAACCTTTGTACTTCAGGCAAACTGAGAGGATCAGAGAGAGCCAGGGATTTGTCACAGGTAGAAGGAAGAACTCAAAGATTCAGAGGACAGGAAGGGATACAATAAAAATCGTGATCACTTACAGCTTCTGAAGCACTCTTTCAAAATGCATCCAGAAGCCTGGGACACTCCCTCTTGTCCCATCACTACCCATCAAAATGGACCCTTAAATCACGGGCCAGCCTTCTAGTCCAACTCTCTTCTTCCTCCTGTATCCCTAATGTCTTTCTGGAAATTTAGAGCCCATGGCCTAGCACACCTAGGTACTTAGTTAATATATGGTGACTGAAATGGCTCCAGGATTCCCCACCTCCACCTGTTGATTCATCCCTCAATCATCCCCTTCCCCTCTTCAGAACAGTACTTAGCTAGTCATCCCATTGGTGAATGGGTCTGGGGGAGTCCTAAACTACACAGTTAGGGTTTGTCACACCCTGTTTGTTCAGGTCACTGGTTGCTTCCTCCATTCTGGTAGGCTCAGATGGGTGATAACTTTGCAACCCTCGCCTGTTAGGATCTTTGCCTCTTATTTATCTATTTACTTTTTCTAAAGTAACACCCCTCCCCCCAAGAGGATCACTCAGTGGTCACCAATCTTAGATTCCACGAAGGTTTTGTGCTTCCTCGTGTGTGTGTGTGTGTGTGTGTGTGTGTGTGTGTGTGTGTTTCCTGAGGGGCAGGAGCCCCTAATGTCTAATCTAGAATACCTGGAGTCTGTGAGAAGTTTCTTCCTTCTCAGAAATGTCTGCTGCTGCCCCTCCAGCCCAGTGGATCCCTATAACATAGTCTGGGGTTCCTGGAGATTATGAGTGGCCTCGGGACTTTGTAGGAGCTTCCTACAATCCCCACAGACTACAGCTCCTGGGGGTCGAGGAGCCTCTTGGAGGTCTGTGGGTGTCTTCCTCCATGATTCAGAACCTTATCCTTTGGCTTGAAGCTCCCGTGACTGGGTAGGGCTCCCATCTATGGGAGTTCCAGAACCCCTGTCTAGATATCCGTATTCCACCCTCTGGATCCGTCGGGGGTCCTGGGGTCGCCCCGAGGTCCGCACACCTACCTTTCAGTTCAGCCCGCCTGCGCGGTGCGGCCTCAGGTTAGCTCGCTCTGGACCCAACAGACGGATTAGGGGCGGTCCGGCGGGAGGCGCCACAACCTGGGAACCCAGGCCGGCGCAGCAACCGTCCCCTGGACTCTGCTTGAGCCGTCTGTCCAGCCGCGCCAGCAGCCTCTCTGGCCCCTCCCCACCCTGACCCAGCAGCCAATTCTCGCTCGGGTCCCGCCCACCCTCGTACCCTATAGGGGAAATTCAATTTGACAGTCACGCCCTAAAGAAAGCCCCGCCCACTGAGGGCCAGGGGTTTTGGGTACTGTAGTCCTGGGGCTGCTGCGGTGATGTCTTTGGTGAGCCTGGTAGGCGTCGGTAAGTTAGATGCACGCTCTATGCCAAAGTCGAGGAGGATACCCCGAGCCGGGCAAGTGGCCTGGAATCAGACGAATCTCAGAGCCAACAGGACAGCCCTTCCCCGCCTTTCTCTTTGTTCGTGAGACCAAGTCCCCTCCCTCGACTCCACCCAAACCTCGCGTCAAAGCTCAAGCTCTGCCGCCGCCCCCAGGCTGCTTTCGGGACACCTGGTCGGCGACACCTCAGCAGCGACTGGTTCACCAACAGCACTTTGACCCTCTCTGTTGGGCTGTCTGGTATCATCTGAGATGGAGCAGGATCAAGCACACAGCACATCTTGCCCCTCGCATACACCTTTGTACAGACATTGCCCTCACCTAGCACGTTATCCCAAGCCCTTTACAGGATCTGCCTTTTGGAGCGCCAGAATTCTAAACAGGGAATATGGATTTCCAGACTCTTTCAACAAATGGAGGAAATTGAGGCTCAGAGACAGCCAACATTTCCAAGAGCAAACAGCCAGACTTACAGGGGTAAGCCACTCCCATCTCACATGCTGGTGTCCCTGGAACCCGTCTGTCCCCCAGAGGGTCTCCATGGAGACCAAAGAGGGGAGCATGGGGTCTGGAGTACTTGCCATTTAATAAAATGTATAAAACTATAACTCATTTGTTTTGCACATGATCCCTGTAACAATCAAATGATAGCAGAATTATTGTTTCATTATATAGATGAAGACAAAAGCCCATAGGTAATGAAGCGGTGATTCATGGTCTGAGTCTAGCATCTGTGCTTCTAAGTACTATAATGTAGGATTGTGGAGAGTTGGTTTGGTTGCCCCAGAAGAGTCTGGATTCAGATGCTCTGAACTCCACACACACTCTCCCTACTATACTCCCACCCCTGCAACATATCTACGGAGAAGCCTAGTATACACCCTTATTTCCATGAGTTTTCTCATTTCATTCCTGTAACCCTGAGAAGTAGTCTCATTTTACATATTGGAAAACCAAGACACAGAGGAGGCAACCTTCTAGAGTAGGGGTAAACAGAGGACAATTTGGCAGATATATTTGAGGTCCTAGGCTCTACTTGATTGTCTTATTCTCCTGAAGGAGGTGAGTGCCCTCCAAGGCTAATTCTATTGTACTTCAAACCTCATGCACACTTTTGGACCATCCCTTCTGGCAGAGCACACTGAGGCCCTTGAGCACACAGGGTCTCCTTGAGGGGTCGCTTTTGGTTCCAACCAACTGCCTGCTTGGTTCCACAGGCTGGGAGGAATTGCATAGGTGAGGTCCGCATGCATTGACTAAAATCTCACACTCATTCACCTCTGGTGGTAGGGTAGGGATATGAGGCTCCCATCCTGTCCCTGCTGTCAAACCCTTAGAGCACGAGTCCACCTCTAGACTTACATGTCTGCCTTTTCTTTGCCTACTTGCCAGGGCGGGGGCAACTGGTGGTGGTGGTGGTGGTGATCTGGAAATCAAAAGTCAGCCCAGCACAGGTATGGGGAAATTTATAGCCACAGGCCAAGAAAGAGTAAACATCACATGAAGAGGGCCCTGATATTTGCTGACCACCTGTTGTCAAACAACTATTGCAAGTTGACTACTATGCAAGATGCATGTAGCTGGATTCTATAGAGGAGGAAAATGAAGCTCTTGGAGGTGAAGGTACCCTGGGCTGGTATGACACGCAAACTGGAATTCTGCCCAATGTTAAAGCCCCTTCCCTCCATCTTGCAGGTTCTAGGATGGGGAAATCCTGGAAGGCTTCTCAAAGAAGGTGTTATGTAAACTGATCCTTGAAGATCAGTGGAAATATATTCACCTCACAGAGAAGAAAGAGAGAGACACAGAAGGGCATTTGTGACAATGTGAGTAAAGGCCAGGAGGCTTGCAAATAGGAAAAGGAGGATCATTCTCCTCAGGGTAAAACAGGAAATGGAGATGGCCCTCTATCTGCCCATCTTTAAAAAGAAGGGGTTGGACCAGTCTGTTTTAGGCTGTCCCAGAGCAATGGGCTATAACAGGAAAAGTCCAGATACTTCCAGGTCCAGCCCTGGACTGGCAGAGTGGGGAGTGGCTGGAGCAGCTCAGGGGCCAAGGGTAATATTTTGCTCCGGCATTCAAGTCTGAGAATGAATATTTTACCAAACTGGTGGCATTGAATCCCTGAGTCACTCTGGCTTCCCCTCCCGGCAGTCAGGATCCTGCAGAGAAAGTCCAGTCCTGGGGTCAAGAGGCAAAAAAATGGGGGTTGAGAATGTAGCTCAGTGGTAGAGCACTTGTCTAGCATGTGCAGGGCTCTGGGTTCAATCCCCAGTACCAGAAAAGAAACAAACAAACAAAACAGGCAAAAAGGGTTATGGGTCTTAAACCTGGGTCTGCCCATGCAAGGTCTTAATCCTCTCCGTTTCAGTTTCCTCATCTGTACAACAGAGATGTGTTCTGAGCTCCTAAGCTCCCTCTGCCCAGCCTGGACAACATAAAATGTCAAGGCTTCCAGAGAGACCCCCCCATCTTTTTTTTTTGTACCAGGGATTGAACCCAACAGTGCTTAATCATAGAGCCACATCCTCAACCCCTTTTTAAGTTTGTTTCTTAATTTTGAAACAGGGTCTCACTCACTATCACTCACTAAGTTGCTGAGGCTGACTTTTTTTTTTAAAGAGAGAAGGACAGTGAGAGAGAGAGACAGAGAGAATCAATTTTTATAGAGTTTTTCACATGGCTTTCATTGCTCCAACATACAGTTGTGTACGTGGGTGCTGGGGTTTGAACCCATGTACTTGCAGATGCCAGGCAAGTGCCGTAACCACCAAGCCACTGTTCCAGCCGCCCCCCCGCCCCTTTTTTTTTTGAGAGAGGGAAGGTGAGAGAAAAACAGAATAAATTTTATTTACTTTTTCATCATGTCTTTATTTCTCCAACATTTTATTGTGTATGTGGTGCTGGGGTTTGAGCCAGGGTCCTTGCACATGCCAGGCAAGGTTGCACCAGCTGAGTTACCTCTCCGGTCCCCTGAGGCTAGCTTTGAACTTGCAATTCTCCTTCCTCACTGGGATTACAGGCATGTGCCACCATGCCTATCCCCCCATCTTGGCTAAAATGGCTAAAGGTCAGCTGAGACCATGAAGCTGCTAGGAAATAGAAGGGATGGAGGAGTGAGAGAAGCAAGAGAAGGGTTTGAGTTGGGCCTGCACTTAGAGTCTTCACAGGAGAGATGGTATCTGGTCTCTTGAAGTTATGGAGAACAAAGTCCTTACTTGCTTTGGTATGTGGAAAGGACAGAGGAAAAGTAGCCTAGAGAGGGGAACAACATAAGCAAAGGAAAGGAAGTAGGACCATGGGGACTTTGTAAAGTAACAGGCAAATGAAGCATGGAACATGGGGTCCCTAGAGGAGAACTGGTTCTTGTTGGGGTTGGCTTGGCCCATGGACTGTGGCCCTCCTCCACATGGGTGGAACTGGAGGCCCCCAAGGTCACGCCAGCAGGTAAGATTGAGGACCTGTTTCTCAAACCAGTTTGGCAAGACCATCACCTCCATGATGTCATCCAGCTACTGTGTTCTCTGGGCAATAGTGCCACATAAACTTCCAGCCTTGAGGAGGAGAAGGGGGCCCTGCAATGCCCACTAGGTAGCAATGAACTCCAGGAGAATGGCCTCAAAGACAAACAGAAGGGCCCTGGATGGGTCAGTCTGAACCTCTCATGACTTTGAAGGGGTCTCTAGTGCCTGGAGGGAGGTTTAGGTTCCAGGTGGGGGAACTGTGTAATCATCATCTGGTGGGTTGAACCCTGGCTTCTAATCACTCTTTATAATATATGTGTGGCAATTTTTATCACTATGACCTTCATAGCTTGAGTCCTGTGAGTTCTCACAATTAGAACAGGCTAAGCGAAGCTAAGCCATCCTAGCACCTCACACATAATTCCAACCCAGACCCTTGTTCTTAATCACTGTGCTGATGCACCATCTGCCATTCAGGAGTTTTTGCCCATATAAGGCCTTGTCAGATTTGTGTATGTGTGTGTTTATGTGTGTTGGTTACTGAGGACTGAACTAAGGGCCCTCTACCACTGAGTTACATCCCCAGTCCTTCCTATTTTTCATTTTGGGACAGGTTCTTGCAAAATCACTGAGGCTGGCCTTGAACTTGCAATCTTCTATCTCAGCCTCCTGAGTCTCTGAGATTAAATGCACGTGCTACTATGCCTGGCATCATATTTTTTTAACTAACAGTTTTCATTACTTGTGAATACAGCTGCTGAGTGTTACCATCACAGAGCCCTTTATGCTAACCTCATGGACCATCTAAATAGGTAATCTGAGTCTCAGAGGGCATGGGACAGACTTCAGCTCATAGAGCAAATCAAGAGCCACTCTGCACCCCAAATCACTAGTTTTCCAAATCTCTTATTTCTTCCTCAGGGCCTGGCACACCAGAATGTGTTGACTGCCAACTATGTGCCGTTCACTCATTTAAAAGTCATAACAGCTGTGTAGGTGCTAAAATTATGTCCATTTTAAAGATAAAGAAATGGAGATTCAGAGAAGAGAAGTCAGTTGTTCAAGCTGACAGCATGAATTGATAGGGTTGGGTTTCAACTCAGCTTTGTGGGCTCTGCCCCTTTAGCAGATTGGATAAATCCCAACGGAGGCAGGAAGATCTGTAGATTCATTTGCAGGCTCCTGAGGCGAGCAGTGTCTGGTTCAGAGCTTCCATGCAGGCCTGGCTTCTCTTGTGTGGGCAGAAAAGAGCTGAGGCTGCAGAAAGGTTCTGAACCTTCCCAGAGGAGGCAGCCACGGTAGGAGGGCGTGCTCAGCACCAACCTCAGAGCCAAATGTAGACGTGGCTGCAGGACCAGCTGCAGTGAGGGAGGGCAGGCAGGCAGGGTGGGGCCCAAACCCAAACCCAGCCTCCCAGCCACTTTCCCAGACATCCAACAGCCAGGCCTGGCCCTGCCTACTCTTCTCACTCCCCCATCTGGATTTGAGATGAGGATGCTGAGCCTAATAATAGCCAAATGGCAGTGAAGGAATGCCTGGAGCCACAACCACTGGGGAGCCAGGGACCCCGACATCTTATGCTGGCCTGGAATAGGCTTCAGAACTTAAGAAAGAATAGCAAGTGCTTATGAAGTTCATATTATGCGCCAGCCACTGTGTTAAAGCTTAGTGGACAGTAACTTGCTTATTCCTCATGATCACCTCGATGGGATAAGGCTATTATAAGCCTCTCCACCCATCTTTATTTTATTTTTTTTAAGAGAGAGAGGGAGGGGTTGGGGATTTAGCTCAGTGGCAAAGTGCTTGCCTAGCATGTGCAAGGCCCCGAGTTCGGTCCTTAGCCCTGAAAAAAAAAAAAAGAGAGAGAGAGAGACAGTGAGAGAAAGAATCAGTTTTATTTAGTTTTTCATGTGGCTTTCCTTGCTCCAACACTTTGTTGTGTACGAGGTGCTGAGGTTTGAACTTGTGTTCTTGTGCATGCCAGATAAGTGTGGTAACCACTGAGCTACGGCTCTAGCCCCTGTTATGAGCTCTTGTGTTGGATAGAGATTCGGAAACACAAGAAGTTAAGCAACTTTCCTCGGATGACGATATGAATTTGGCAGCCTGCAATTGCTAAGTGTGTACAATGTCCCTTCTAGGCAATGTGCTAAGCATTTTTCATTGATTCTCCATAGCGTTATGAGGTGGTTTCTAGTTTATTAAGATGAAGAAAAAGTTAGGCTCAGAAAGAAAAGTGACTTGCCCACAGTCCCACAGTTGTAGAGGACAGAGTCAGGATTCAAAGCCAGGACTTCCTAGCTCTAGAGAAGTTAACCTTAGTTTCCAGACAAACCTGAATATGGTGGTGACAACACTATTTTTTAGCTGCGTAACCTTGGCAAATCATATTACTTGCCTGAGCCTCTGTATTCTCCTCTACAACATGGGGTTTTGGTTGAGATGACATTAATATCACCTGCTATACACCTGGGGTAGGGTAGATCATTTATCTAATCTTATTCTTATTTATTTATTTTGCAGTGCTGGGGATGGAACCCATGGCCTTGCACATGCCAGGCAAGTGTTTTACCACCGTGCTACACTCCTTCCCCCAGTAGCTACATTATTGACTGATTGATTGCAGTACTAGGGATTGAACCCAGGGTCACTTTTCTACTGAGCTACATCCCCAGTCCTTTTTCTTTTTTTAAGTGCTCATTGGGACTATAGAACTCTAAAATAAGAAGAAAAAAGTAGCCAGTGGGTATTTTAGGCGGTGCATTTATATTGTTCATTCCTTCATTCAGTTCTCACAACAGCCCCAAGATGGTGACTCCTGTCTTCTCATGCCTATTTTATAGAAAAGAAGTATGAAGCTTAGAGAGAAGGAGGACTTGCCCAGGTACAATAACGAGTGAATCAGGCTGGACATGTTGGGGCACGCCTGTAATCCCAGCTATTGAGGAGGCTGAGGCAGGATTATCACAAGTTGGAGGCTAGCCTGGGCACCTTAGTGAGTCCCTGTCTCAAAATAAAAAAGGGTTGGGGTGTAACTCAGTGGTAAATTGCTTACCTATGATGTGTAAGGCTGTGGGTTCAATCCCGAGCACTGTCAACAAAGCAAAACCACAGCAAATAGTCTGGTTTTAGATCCAGTGCTGTGATTCCAGAGCCTGAACTATCGCCTTGTTTCTTTCTACTTTGTATCCTGATACTGAAGCACAGATGGGGAGCGGGATATGCCTGGGACCATCTGACTTGCTTAGACCAAGAAAGGAAAGCCTGCCTGCCAGTCTCAGGTTACTATAGTTACAGCTTTTCAGGGCTTGGAACTCAAATGTTCCCTAGCCCCAAATTTCTGAAAAGATGCCCTATTATTTCAAAGGCTGGAGCAAGGTCCAGAGTTTTGTGCTCTTTTTTTCCGAAAGCCTGGGTACTGAATTCCGGTTCAACTAGCAGAGGTAGGAACCTCCTGACCAAAGAGGACCAATCTGTGAAGTCATTAGGGATGTCTGAGACAAGACAAGAGCTTCAGGTTTTGCTTAAATCCGGATTCATCCAGTCACTGGGTACTTTACCTCCCTGAGCCTCAGTTTCCTTTACTTTAAAGTGGGGGCACTGATACCTGCTAAGGTAGATTGTTTGCGAAACTAACTTCATCTTGTCTTCACAATATTACTTTGAAATTCTTCCATTCAGAAATCTATTTCCTCACCCATCGGACTGAGCCCTGAGATAGATTTATTTATTTACTTACTTACTTAATTAATTAATTAATTTTGGCCAACAGAATGGAGTAGACAATGCCAGCTCTTTCTGAGACTGAGCCTTAAGAGGTTTCATAGCTTCTGTTCATTCCCTCTCTCTCTTTCTCTTTCTTTTTTCTTTTTTTGATACTGGGTATTGAACCCAAAGATACTTAATCACTGTGCCATAACCCCAGCCCTTTTTATTTTTTATTTTGAGACAGGGCCTCACTAAGTTGCTGAGGCTGGTCTTGAACTTAATGATACTTCTGCCTCAGCTGCCCAAGGATCATAGGTGTGCACCATCATGCCTGGCTTCTGTTCGTTTTCTTAGATCTTCCCAGCTGTCATGTGAACAAGGCTAGGCTATCCTGTTCGAGGATAAGAGATCAGTGGAATAGGGCAAGTTGACTTAGCTGAGGCTATCCTTGCCAGGCATTAACTGATCCAATAGCTGAACACAGATGAATGAATAAGTCCAATTGAGACCAGAAGAACCTTTAGCTGAGCCTAGCCCAAAGTGCCAATCTATGAAATCATGACCAAATAGACGGTAGCTGTTTTTTTTGCCAAGTTATGGCAACTGATAAACTGGTACATAGTTTTATTCAGTGTTAGTACTAACTGCTGTACAAATCTCAGCGGCTTATTCAGAGTTTATTTCTCATTCATGCAAAGTCTGATGTAAATTGAGGAGTTCTCCCAGACAGCTCTCTTCCAAGCAGTGACTCTCCCAGACCCTCCCTAAAATCCATTCCTGAAATCTCTGCATCTAGAAAGTCTGAAAATCTAGAAAATCTAGAAAGTCTGAAAATGAGCCCATATCCACTTTTAACTGGCATGTGTAACTTCACTGACCAGAATGCAGTCAATGTGCTCTCTGCTTGTGTGCCTAGCAGAGGAAACAGGTTGAGACACAAAGCTTTGCTTTTGCAACTTTCCTCTCCTGAGGCTATTGTAAGCAGAGAATTAGCATCTATAAAGAATCAACTCCAGGCCACTGTAGTGACACACACTTGTAATCCTAGCTACTCAGGAGGCCAAGGCAGGAGGACTGAAAATTAGAGGCCAGCCTGGGCAACTTAGTGAGACCCCATCTAAAAATAAAAAGGGCTGGGGTGCATAGCTCAGTGGTAGAGCATGTCTGGGTTCATTCCCCAGTATGAACAAAAACTACAACAATGACAACAAATAAATAAATAGAGAGAGAGAGAGAGAGAGAGCAAAGGAAAGAAAAGAATCAACCTAGGATTTGGGTGGGGAGTATAGCACATTGATGAGGCCCCAGACTGGATCCCCATCTCCCTGAAAGGAGTGGAGATCAACTCCAACACCTAACACATGGTAGCTTAAATGGGGGCTAATTTCTAGGTGAAGAATCTGAGTCAGAAAGGTTGAGGGATTTTCCCAAAATCAGAGTAAAAAATGGTAAAGAGCTCAAATATCTGGAAGTAGACTGATCAGGTATAAATCCCAACTCCATCACTTCCTTGCTGTGTGAGATTCACACATTACTCAATTTCTCTGGGCCTCAGTTTCCTCATCCATAAAATGGGGAGAGGAATAGTTTCAACCTCATGGTGTTGGGGATGATCATTCTGAGAATTTGTCTGTGTCAAGAGCTTAGTTCAAATCCTGGAACTCTACAAGGGTCTGCTTAATAACCGTGAGTAACCCGGGAGAACTTGATGCTGTTTCTGATCATACCTTCCCGTGGTACATAAATTTAGCAGGAAGCTTTATTATGTTTTGGCTAAATCCTGTCCCAACCCCACCTTTTGTCATGTGGTTTTATTTACTTGGTTAAGAGAAGGAAATATTTCCCCCAGTTGTACAGATGTCATTTAACAAACCTTTATAAGCACAAAACTTCCAAACACCTAAGCCTGTGTTACTGAAAGAGGTCTTAAATACCTTTATTATCGCTTCCTTTAGACTAAAGTTTGGGTCCATAAATGTATCCCCTTCTCAACCCACCTCTCGGATTGTTCCTCTCTAAGAAAAGAGCAGGGCAAGAGGGTCTGTATCTAATTGCTTCCAGCTGGGGAAAGACCAGGGCCAGAGCAGACCCTGCTGGGTGAGTCGTCTAAGTATCCTGAAAAGATTTTCCACCTATCTTGAAGGGGAGGTCCAAGACGGGTGAGAGATGGCTTTGCTTCCTCTTTTCCCCATTTAACTTTCCCATTTGCAGCCCAAGGTCCACAAGGATCTGTTGATTCATAGTAAGCCTGATGGAGCTCATGGTCTAGAAGGGAAGACAGACTCAGCAAATAGACTCCCATAGAAAGTTACTAGAGATTGTGGTGAGTTCTGTGCAGAAGGAGCCACAGGGAACTATGGTAGCATGTAGCGGAGGCCTATTGACATGATGATGATGGTGATGATGATTTCTAGTGTTGGGGATGGAATCCAGGGCTTTGTGCATGCAAGATGAGTGCTCTACCACTGAGGTACATCCTCAGACTTATTGTTATTGTTTTAAAGTAATTTTGTCTAGTTTGTTTTTTAAAATTTAATTATTGTTATTATTTTGTTGTACTGGGGACTGAATCCAGGGCTTTCTACATGCTAAGCAACCACTTACCTGCCCTAAATTATTTTTTATGTTCTGTTATGCATAGGTAATCCTGGGAGATCAGAGGAGATGTCTCCCAGGAAATAATTATGCTCATATCTGGAGGATAAAAGAAATTTGTTGAACAAAGAATTGAGTTGATTTTGGGGTGGGGTTGGCGTGGGAGTGTTCCAGGCAAGGAGAGCAGGCTCTGTAAATATCCTGAAGCCAGAACAACCTCCAGCAAGTGATGGAAAACTAATGTGTCTACAGTTGGAAGGGTGAGGGAGGAGCAGGGTTTAGAGGGAGCAAGTGCCAGATGGAAGAGTTCCTATGGGCAGGACTGGCTACATAATTTGAGGGGTCTGATACAAAATGAAAACACAATGTCACTTGTTTAAAATGATTAAGGATTTCAAGATGGTGGTGGCAGAGCATTAACCAAAGTGTGAGGTTCTGTGCACCTGCCCATGTTTCATACCCTTGAAGTTGGCCCTTCCTATGAACCATACCATAGTAAGAAGGCAGGAGGACTGTGCTGTGAGCACTGCAGGGAGCCAGGGGCAATAAGTTATGATTTGCATAAACTTTAGTTGTTCTTATTACACCGACACTGGATGGTGTGTGTTTCTCTGCTCAGGTGACCCTCTTCATTTTCCTTTTCAGCATGATATTCCACTGCTCAAGAACCTTCAATGGCTCCCACTTCCTATCAGATTTACCCAACCTCCCTAACCAGATGCTCAAGTCTCTTCATAGTCTTCCTTCACTGGTTTAGTTAACTTAATGTCAACATAGGCTATAAGCTGAATCCCAGAGAAATGATGAGCCAACCCAAGGACACACAGCAATTACAGAAAGGAAAGTCAGCACTGGAATCCAAGTCTTCTGAGGTCCCCCCACCCCTGGAGGAGGCTGCAAAATCATGCTGCACTCTGTAGACCTCAGCCTATCACTGAACTAATGCAAACAGTACATGTTCAATATGTGCCTATAGTGTAGTGTGTTCTTCCTGGGGCAAATCTCTGCCAGAGTGGGAGTGTTCCAGAACACAGATAGCATCCTTCCTGATGACTCCGCTCCCTCAACACTACCTTTAGGCATTCACCTAGCTCCACCACACCCAAGTTTGTGAGCCAGGTCCTGCCCTTATATGTGTTGTGTTTGGCTAGAGAGTGTTTAAAGTTTTTTTAAATTTGTTGTGAGCAATTGAAAATCAGGAAATCTCACATAGCAATCGCATTTTTGTTTCTCTGAAAGGTTTCTCGCCTGGATCTGGATTCCCCCAGGGCAGCAGTTCCCTCCAACACCAGCTCCCCAGGGCATTCCAACCTATTCCCCAGGAGGGCAGTAGAATTTGGGATCTTGAAATAAAAGTGCCTTAGTTACCACCAAGGACCAATCAAATTTCTGAAAGCTGACCAATCAGGTGAACAATTCTTCCTTTTGAGGGCGGGACAAGAAAGAGAAAACCTCTTTAGCAAACCCTGTCTTTGCCCACAGGGAAGTGGGAGGGGTGTTTTGCCCTAAGTTTTAAGACCAGTCCTGACTTGATGGCTCACTTCTGAGTCCCTTAGGGCTTAATGGATGCAATAGTTGGTCCACTGTAGGCCAAGCATTTTCCTCCCAGCTGGCCTTTTCCTTTGTAGTTTTCTCTGCCTGGACTTTTCAATCTCCACATCTTCGCTCTTTGACTCAACTCAAATATCACCTCCTTAGAAAGGTCTTCCCAGAGGACCTGTCTAAACTCCGGAAAATTACTCTGTACTCTATTATATTTTTCTTGATGCTCATCATAGCAGTTATTACCTGAAATGACTTATTTCTTGTCATTTGTTTTCCGCTAGAATGTGTGTTCCATGTAGTGATGGACTCCAGCTTGCTCTACATGGATGAGTGTGCGAGTTCAAACCCCAGCACCACATACACAACAAAGTGTTGGAGCAATGAAAGCCACATGAAAAACTAAATAAAAACTGTTCTCTTGGGGCTGGAGTGGTGGCTTAGCGGTTATAGCTCTTGCCCGGCATGTTTGAGTACACGGGTTCAAACCCCAGCAACCACTTACACAACTAAGTGTCAGAGCAACGAAAGCCATGTGATAAACTAAATAAAAATCGATTCTCTCTCTCTCTCTCTCTTAGGGGATTTGTGTGTACATTATAGTTTGGGTTAGTGATCAGAGAATCAACAGGGTGACTGGGGCTGAGGGGTTGTCTCTTAAAGCCAAAGGTTCTTAGGCAAGAGGATCGGTGCTCCCCAGGATCCACCAGAGGAGGGGAATAAAATCAGCAAATAGTCTTATGCTACTGTCACTGATATTGGCCTGGTGCTAGCTAGCTATGGGTGCTTCCTCCTATAGGAGATGGGTCTGGGAAATGCTGTGATTTGCCAAGGAGGAAACTGACTAGGACCAGGTAGAATGTCCCACATGCTACTGGGTCTCTATTTAAAGGGTTCTATTTTGTTTTTTAAAGAGAGGAGGGGGGGAGAGAGGGAAGGGGAGAGAGAATCAATTTTTTTAAAGTTTTTCAAGAGGCTTTCGTTGCTCCAACACTTGGTTGTGTGTGTGGTGCTGTGATTCAAACCCACATACTCTTGCATGCTAGGCAAGTGTGGTAACCACTGAGGCACTGCTCCAGCCCCTATTTTGAGAGGCTGGTCTGCTTAGCTGAAAGAGAAAGAATGGCCTTGCTGGGCTAATGTCAGAGATAGGGATCTTCAATGTGTCTTTTGAGCTCTCAGTAAACAGGAATTAAGAATCTGCCCTCTGGGTACTGGATGGGACTGGCTGGTATTTACTTGGCCCTGTAGGAGTTCTAAAGCACCTTCCTACATCCTTTATCATTTTGATCACCATGACAATCTTGGATAAAGGGCCAAAAGGAAGCAACCTAGTGTGGAAGCCTCCTGCCTCAGAAAAGGACCCAACTCAACCCCAGAAATGCGTGGGGGGGGGGGCGAGATTAATGAAAGTTGCTCCTTTTACCTCTTTGGATATTTAAAATCTAGTCTCAAATTACAAGTGCTATTGGCTTAGGAGGTTGGAATTGGAGTGAATTCATCCTTTCATGTTATGAAGTTAATTTCAATGTGTCCATTAATTAACTTACCTCTTAGTAAGAGACAAGTCTCCATTTGGGCTTCTTCGATACTCCATGGGATTCAAGTTCCATTTTTAGGACCAAAGCATTGTTGGAGGAAGTTAATTCCTACTTCTCTCACTGATTTCCCCCAGAGAGGGAGGATTTCCTGTCTACCCAGCCACAGGTTCCAGGCATCACTCAGCGCCTCAAGGCAACCCCAAAACTGCAGAGGGAGTCTCTGGAAGGAAACTGGTAATCTCTACAGGGCTCTTCTTGTGTCTCCAAAATTTATTAAATGACAATCGCAAATAAGGGTTATGAAGTAAGATGAGAGTCATGTCAATGAGGACAGAGAGAAGCTTAGGGGCATGGGCAAAGGAAGGATGGGAACAGAGACTGCAAACAGGTGGAGGTAAGGCCAGAGCTGAGTGCCTCAGAAGGAGAATCAACAACCCCAGTTAGGATTACCGAACAGTTTCATGAGCACAATTCCCCTTTTATCCTCAGCAGCCGAGTAGTAGTACAACTGAGCTATATCCTTAGCACCTAAGATTTTTTAATTTATAGAAAGCATAGTAACATACAATTATGCCCATTTTACAGATAAGGATATTAAAGCCCAGCAAAGTCATAATATGTATACAGAACACCTAACTGAACTATGCATCTTAGACCAGTGCTCTTTCTCCTTAGTACACCCTGGGCACAAACACAGGGCATGGCACATAGAGGATGAACAGGTGATATTTGTTGGAAAGTAGGTGTGCTTTTGATAGCACCTTTTTTTTTTTTTTTAAAGAGAGAGGGACAGTGAGAGAGACAGAGAAAGAGAGAAACAACTTTATTTTGCCCTCCACATGGCCTCCGTTGCTCCAACACTCAGTTGTGTACGTGGTGCTGGGGTCTGAACCCGGGTCCTCGTGCTTGCGCCGAAACCACTGAGCCACCACTCCAGCCCCTGATAACACCTTTTAAAAAGAACTGTAGACAATGAGAAATTTATACTTTTGCAAGGTCTTAAATATCTCTTGAGAAGATACTAATTACAAAAAGGCACTTTATGAAAGAAAAACCCAGCAACAGTTCCTTAATCACATGATCATTAACATTAATCACATGATCAATGTTAATATAGTCTGTGAGAAAGTATGGACAGAAGGTAGCTTCTCATCTGATACACTAAGAAGGGCATAATATTAATTCTATGATATTTCTTCTTCTTTTTATTTTATTCAGAAATTGATTTGTTGAACAATCAAACAAGCTTCTAATGAAATAATATAATATATATAAATTCTGAAAATTAGATTTATCCCCAAGATCCCCCCCATTACCCACCCTTATCCTTCCCCACCTTTTCAACATATCTCTACAAATGTCTTAAGTTGTGTGACATTACACCTTCTTCTTCTTTAAGAGGGAGAAAAAGAAAAAAAAAAGCCAATTTAATTTTTTTTCATCTGGTTTTTGTTTTTCTGACATGTACTTGTGTATGTGTTACTGGGGTTTGAACCTGGGTCCTTGCACATGCCAGGCAAGTGCTCTACCACTGAGTCACTTCTTCAACCCAAAATTCTATGATATTCTTGTCAAAAAATGTACAACCGCAATCTAATCATGAGGAAAAAAACTATGACATTCAAACTGAAAAAGTCTAAACAGTGAGGAATATCCTTCAGAGTCAAGGTCATAAGAAAAAAGAGACTGAGGAAGTGTCACAGATTGGAAGAGATTAAGAAGACATAACAACTAAAAGCAATAAGGAATCCTGGATAAAATCAAACATAAAAGTGGCAGAATTCAAACAAGGTTTGTGGGTTGGTTAATACCATTGCATCAGTGTTAATTTCCTGTTCTGATCATTTTACTAAGGCTAAGTAGGATGTTAGTATTACGGAAAGCTAGGTGAAGGCATAATGAGTGAAGGATTTTGGAGAACTCTCTAAACTATTTTTGCACCTTCTGTAAGTTTAAAATGATTTCAGAATAAAATGCCTTTATACAAAGAAATGATAAATGTCAGAGGTGAGAAGTACACCAGTTACCCTCATCTGATCATTTACACATTATATCCTTGCACTGAAATGCCACTGTCTTCCATAAATATAAACAATTACTGTGTTCATTAAAATATGTATTAATGAAATAAATAGAATGTTCTTAAAACCTACAAAATAGGATTGGGCTTGGCACAGTGGCACAAGCAGTAGGCTGAGGCAGGAGGATTGCAAGTTCAAAGCCAGCCTCAGCAACTAAATGAGGCTTTCAGCCACTTAACAAGACCCAGTTTCAAAAAAAAAAAAAAAGGTTTGGGGATGTGGCTCAGTAGTTAAGCATCCCTGGGTTCAAGTTCAATCTAGTACAAAAAAAAATTAGGTGTGTGCAGCAGCTATAAAATATAAATATAAAATATAAAATAAACTATAAAATACATTTAATGTAAATTCTACTTCAATTTAAAGAACCACAAAAATTTTAACAAAGAATTAATATATAGCTCCTTCAGATGACATCTTCTCCTCTATCAGTACTCATCTTTCTCTTCTAAATTGAGATGACATTTTAGAATCTCTGTACCGTCCAAATTATTCCCAGGGTCAGGGACCAGCTCAAATGCCAGCTCTTTGAAGAATCTCTACTTGATTTCCACAACTAGAAGCTGTGTCTTGCTCCTTTGAATGCCCACAACACTTTTGTCTATTAGGATATTTAGCCTTTCCTCCGTGGACATCTATAGTATTGTCTACCTTGCTCCCTCCCCTACTTAGCTGTGCTTATTCCCTGTTCTGATTCCAAACATCAAGTTCTTATAAGAGCTGCCAGGTAGTTACAGGCCCCAAATTGGTTGCTCCGGCTGGACCAATCAGACAGCATTCTGAACCCCCACCCCTTTCACACTGGAACTGAGAAGTTAAGTTGTTGGTCAGTTTCTGGTAGCTGAAACCATGAGATATGAAACATAGAAGGTGTTAGTCACCATGTTCTCTGCCTCAAGGAGAAATACTGTCTGTTGTTGAAGTGATCAGAGAACAATACACAGAGAAGGAGAGACAGAGAAAGAAGGGTGGAGAAGAGAGAAAAAGAGGCCTGACTTCTGTTCTTGAAGTTTTCTGTCCTTGCTGGGAAGGATCAATTTGTTGACCCTTTTGTCCATAAGAGAATACAATAAATCTTGCAATAAAACTCCCTTCCAATAAATGATTTAAGGTAGCCAGAAGAGTTTTATGTGGCTCTCAACTCCAAAACATTCAATGAATATAGTTACTCAGTTATTTATACAGATGCTTATCTTTCTTACTCAACGGAGGGTTGCCAAATATTCTTAGATACAGTTCTCCCTGGTCTTTGGCTTGTGAGAAAACTAGGACAATACAGGTAGCTTTTTAAATTGCTAAATTCTGAGATTAGTCCTTGCTATTACATTTTATGAGATGGTAACAGTAGAAAATACTAACTTGTTTTTCCTTTTCTTTAGTGTTCTTGGATACATAACAAAACATTGTCAACTATGTATCTCACTTTTGGAGGAAACTTTCTTGAGACATGAAATCCCAGGGTTTGGAAGGCATTGCTCAGGTAATGCTGTCTGAGCCCTTGCCCTGCTCCCAGCACAGTGCCTGGTAAGGGCAGGAAGTGCCTTTAAAATGAGTGAGATGAGGGGCTAGGGCAGTGGCTCAGGGGCTATGGCACTTGCCTGGCATGTGCAAGGCTGTGGGTTCAAATCTATGTACACAACAAAGTGTTGGAGCAATGAAAGCCACATGAAAAAACTAAATAAAATTGATTCACTCTCCCTGTCTCTCTCTTTAAAAAAAAATGAATGAGATGAGCTAATGGGTTTGGAGAGCTGTTCTGGTCTCCTGCCTGTCATGCAAAGATGATCCAGTTTAGAATTGTTATAGCTTGTTCATTCACCTGATTCATTTATGATTTTCAAAAGAGGCCTAATTTCTTTAATTAGTTTCAAAATACCCACTAGTCCTGCCTGACTGACCATTGACTGACCAGACAGACTTACCTAGTTTTCTTTTTCTCTTTTTTGCCTATTTTCCCCCTTCTTTCCCTCCTTCCTCCCTTCTGTTTGTTCATTCCTTCATTTTTTTGTGCTGGTGGTCAAACACAGGACTTTACATGTGCTGGACAAACTCTCAACCACTGAGCTATATCTCTAGTCATCTACCTGATGCTTCCTTCCAAGTGGATCTCAGTCTTTTCTTTCTTTCTTTTTTTTAAGAGAGAAGGACAGTGAGAGAGAGAGAGAGAGTGAATCATTTTTTTATTGAGATTTTTTCACATGGCTTTCATTGCTCTGATACTCAGTTGTATATGTGGGTGTTGGGGTTTGAACCTGTGTACTTGCGCATGCTGGGCAAGCACCATATCTGCTGAGCCACTGCTCCAGCCCCTCAGTCTTTTCTTTTATCCTAGTCATCTTCTAGGGATAAGAGGAGAGGTTAGTGTGTGGAGGGTCAGCTTGAGGAAGGAGCACTGGAATAGGAGCCAGATAGCACTGTAATCCACCACTGGTTTCGGCTCTGGCTGGTTGCCAAGATCTCAAGCAACTTCTTTGAGCCTCTGTTTTCCTGTCTGTGAAATGGGGATGATATCTAACCTATGTTTTGCATAGAAGTATTACAAAGGACTTGAATAAGGCTTTGGCAGCAATTTGGAAACTGGAAACATTGAGAATAGATGCCAAGTGTTTTATAGAAACTGTTGGGGGCATTTGAGAGGGGAAATGATTAAGTGACAGAAATGAGAGTGTAGGAAAGTGTAAAGAAGCTTTAAGTACTTCTGAGCCTTTTCCAGTTCCTTTTCTTACTTGCATGAGGGCTCACCTCTCTGTGCTTCAGTTTCCTCATCTGGAAATTCAGGTTCCACAAGCAGGAAGTAACTTTGGATATCTCACACTGAGCACTGAAGGATGACTAAAGGTTGGTTAGGGGGAGAGAGAGGATCTTCAGGTGGATGGGATTGTATGAGCAAAGGCTTGGAGTTTAAAAATTATTGTGGCATAGAAAAAAGACATGTTTTATTTCATGGGAACAATAATAATCTTTTCTTTTCATTGTGATAAGAATTACCTAAGATAGTGTCAGGAGAGTGTTTATGATGGTCTGGCACACAATATTGTCAGTAATGGTGTTTGTCTTTTCCACTAACCTTTTTATTTTACAGATAAAGAAAATGGAGCTTCTAAGAGGTGATTCTCTCTGGTCCAGAGTAAGTATAACTGTCAGCAGTGGGGCAGGATTTGAACCTACATCTTGACTCTAGACGCAAGACCCTCAACCACTGTGTTCCAATTATCCCACTGTGAGATCTCTGTTCCTGACCCTAGTTGCTTCCCTGACTCAGAGACTGTGGGTGGCCCTGCTCCTGCGTGTGGGCAATAAGTGGGTAAGACGTTTCCCAGTTCCTTGAAAACCAAATATGGCCAGATCTGGCCCTCAGAGGCCAGACCCCCAGGCTGGGCCTGCTCCTGCCTGCTCATGTGGGCCTTGGGGCCCTAATTCCTATTCCACTCCTGGCTCTGCTCCAAAGGATCCTGGGAGAGGCTTCATACAGATCCCCCTCCTCAGAGGGTAAGATACTAAAAGAGAACATGAGACCTGTGTTTCTCATCCATACTGCATATGTAGAACCGAATCTCTCTGCCTCTCTAACTAACTCGTACAGTGTACACTCTTCAGTGTCTCGTGTGAGACATCAGGTAGTCTTTGTTATTGTGTTACCAGGACTAAGTCCCTTACCTCATCCACCCATCTTTGCCCTTTCTTCCTTTTTTCCATCCATCCAGTAGCACTTATCTGTGCCAGGAACTTTATATACAGACTCTTCTAGACCAGCAAGAAACTCCTTGAGAATTGCAGATTAGATGCCAAAAGATGATTGTTCAGCTGATATCTATGGGTATCTGTATGTATGGGTCTGAATGTATCCCTCACAAATTCATACTCTGAAACAATTTGCAATATGGTGGTAGTAAGAGGTAGGGCTTTTGGGGGTGATTAGATCATGAGGAATTCATTTTCATAAATGAATCCCATTTATGATTAGTGCCCTTATAAAACAGGCATGAGGGGGCTTGTTTGCCACTTCAATCATGTGAGGACGCAGAAGGTGCCATGTATTGAGTTTGGGCCCACATCTGATAACAAATCTGATGGTCTCCAGAACTGTGATCGATACTTCAGTTCATTATAAATGTTTCTGTCTTAAGTATTTTGTAATAAGACAATGGACCAAGGCTTGTCCTTATTAGAGTCCAGGTGGTGCTATTGTTATTATCACCCCATTTTATAGCTGGGAAGTCTCACTCTTAGAGAGAGGAAGTGCAAAGGACATACAGCCAGAGGAGTAGCAACTTGAAGCCAAGTATTTTACCCCTATTCAGTACTGCCCAACTCCCAAAAGAAGGAGGAACTCTGCTGAGGGTCAACCCCTGTGTATGGGCAGGGGCAACTTTTCCTTCTCTTCCCAAGTCTTCCCCTTAACCCAGAGCCTTCCAGTTTTGAGGTAGCTGCCCTTCACTCACCTTCCCTTCTGCAGCCACTCTGTGATCACATAGGGTCTGACACTTGCCAGGGTGGCAGAGAGACAATTCTTTCCCTGTCTCCTTCATGACCAAGACTTTGAGGATGCCTTTACCAGCTCAGAGCCTATAAAGTCATTTTCAAGGGTACCTTGTCAGGGGATGACAGGGTGGGGAAGATTTTCTCCAGATCTCTAGTTGGGGAATCTAAGGCTGCAGGACTGCCCAAGTCATCAGTGGGTAACCCAAATGGACTTGGAATCTCTGGTTCCAAGGAACTAAGCTTGGGCTCGACTGCTAGATCTTTCTAGCAGTATGAAGTATTTAGAGCCTGACAGATCCAAGCTCTGCTAATAACCAGCTATGCAGCCTTGGAGGAGTCACACACCCCTCTGAACCTCAGTTTCCTCCTCTGAAAAATGGGGATGGTACCAGTACCTGTTTGAGACATGTTGGGAGGATGAAGTGAAACAATGCTTGTGAAGCACTGCCTGGAACACACTGGGTGCTCCGGCAATTAGGTGATTATTACACTAAGTACTTAAAAAAGAACATCAGACCCGGAGGATTGTCCATGCCAAGGGTAATATTATTTAACATTTCTTTATCATTCCCGTGTGCCATGCACAGTATTTGGACAACATCCCTATAACTTAGTGCCATTTTATGGATACGGTAACTAAGGCTCAAAGAAGGAAATTGACATGATCTAGCTCCCTGCCCAAGCAAAAAGAGTCATGACCTAAAACCAAGCTTGCATTCATGACCTCAATTCTGCTCTACCACTGTGGATTCTCCAGTCCCATAATGCTGAGGCCCAGAAAGAGAAAGGGAATTACTTGAGGCTCAATAGCAGTAAGGGATAGGCCAGACCATGCTGGAGAGGCCTTTTATTCCCTGGGAACTCCACATGGGTCTGGATAATTCTTCAGCCTTAAGATTAAGGGAGGGCCTGATGGATACATTCACAGTCCTCAGAGAAGCCTGGGGGGTCTGGTTCTCAGCTCCAGGCCAGCTGTCAGCTACCATCTTCCCCAGACACCTTCAGTCCCCACTCTACCCTGTAACTTTAAGGCATGGGGCCCCCTTTTTTATATCAGCTGAACCTTCTGCCAAAGAAAACTCTTCAGTGCCCACACAAGCCAGCTGGGAGGAGGCTGCCCTGGAATGTTGGAGGGGGGTCACCAAGCTGTTTGTGAGAGACCAGCAGAGATTTGTGCAGCAAAATGTGAACAGCTACCTTTTTTGGGGAAGTCAGAACTCCATCTGTGGGAAAAATGCAGAGGAGATCAGCGTGGAGGTTCAGGCCTCAGTTTCCCATCATTGCCCCCACAGTCTTTATGAGGTGTGAATAGCTTCTGTTATGGATTTGAGCTAAGGCCAGTCCTTGGGGGCTGACATTTTAGAGGAAAGCAGCCATTTGTGCTAGAGTCAAGGACTTCAGGCCGTACTACCACTGATCAACATTTTTGGGGCTAGATGGGTTTAAGAATTCAGGAATGGACTTGGATTTTCAAAGGTGATCCCATGGGGTTTAAGACCATCCATCTCCAGTCAAAGTGTTTCTTAGCTATATGTGTGTGCATGTTGTTTATTTGTTTTTTAGATGGAGTCTCCCTATGTTGCCCAGGCTGATTGTGAACTCCTGAGCTCAAGTGATCTCCTGGCTCAGCCTCCTGAGTAACAGTGACTATACAGGCATGTACCACTGTGTCTGGCTTAAAAGTGTGAGCATTCCTCTCAGTAGGATACATAAAGACTCTCACAGTCTCAGTTCATTCAGGTCAGCTTTTGTCTCCAAATGTGTTTTCTTTGTGCGGAAAAGGCTTCCATTGGGTTTTCTGTGGAGGTACAGAAAAAAATGAAAGACCTTTTCCTTCCTCCATTGTACAGATGAGAAAACTGAGGCTCAGGGCCCGGGAGTCATATACCCAAGGTCCCAGAGCAACCAAAAGGTTGTGTGGGTGAGAATGCAGGTGTTGGTAATTCCGCATTCGGGGCTTGTCACCACCAGGGACCGTGCCTGGGAGAGAGGCAGGAACTGAGTGAAGGAGCCTCCTTGGCCAAACCTCTGTGGCCCACCAGCCAGCTCTGCCAGGAAGGAGTTAAGCATAAGCTGGGTGGCGGCCAGCCCTCTGCACCGCAGCTCCTCACAGGGCCTGCCTGTCTGGGGCCTGTTTACCAGCTGCGCTTGCATCACTGGTTCCAACGTGTAGTGCAAACACACTCACATTCTTGGGTCATGAGAAATGCACAATTGTGGTGACATCATGCCCAGCCAGGAGGCTTTCGCCAGCCTCCCTCCTGCCCTAAGTCAAAGCTGTTTAATTAGCACCTTTAACTGGAACTATGTCTTCTTATAAAAACCACTGGAGAAACTTAGCCAATGGGGTCGATGGGGTTTGGAATGTATGTGTGTGTGTGTTTTAAGAGATAAAAATAGCCCATCTGGGACTCCTTTTGGGGTATTTGTGAGTATTAATGCACCACTGTTTATATTAAATATATGTCACACTGGACATTTTTGTCTGAATTTGGCTTGGAGACGGGAGAAGAGAAATCACCCGTGTCTTTTTGTTCCCTCTGGTTTTTCCTTTTGGGAGGAAAACATGTAGGCCAAGTAAAGGTCCCTTGGAGACCATTTAGACCAAACTTTTGTTAGGCAGCTGAGGAAAAAGAGGCCCAGAGAGGGGGCGGGGGCATGCCTGAGGTCACACAGCAAGAATCCAAATTCCCATATCCCTCAGATGAATTTTGCAGCAGGATGCTCAGCCCCGCTTCAGCTTTGTGAGTTGTTTTTGAGGGTGGTGGAAAGAGCTTTAGAGCTTTCTGGTTGCGTGTGTGTGTGTTTCCTTCAGTGCTGGTGAGTGAACCCAGGGCTTCATGAATGCTAAGGATGTACTCTACCACTGAGCTACATACTCAAGTCCTCCTGGCTGCGTTTTGAGATGAGATGAGTGTGATGGTGGTAGTGATGCTGGTGGTGGTAGATACGGCATTGGGGTGGCATGATGAAAAGTGAATGGGACCTCATGAGATCTCAGCCTCCTTGCCCACTTTCACTTCTCTGACCCAAGACTAGCCTCAGGCATTTATTCCTCCCCCACTCACCCCAGACCTTCTTTTGATTCCCCTCCCAAAGAAGTCTCACCTCCTCATTGTCTTTTTTATTATTATTACATATATATTTGTAATTGAGTTGAGTTATTTTTTAATCATTAATAAGTATAAAGTAACAATATGCATTTGATTGTAAACTATAATTACCCCCACATTGCCCACACCCCAGTCTTTCTCTCTCTCTTTTTTTTTAAAGAGAGAGGGATAGAGAGAGAGAGAGAGAGAGAATGACAGAATCAAATTTTATTTAGTTTTACATATGGTCTTTGTTGCTCTGATACTTTGTTGTGTACATGGTGCTGGGTTTGAACCAGCGTCCTTGCATATGTCAGGCAAGTGCCAGAACTACTGAGTCACTGCTCCAGCCCCTACCCTACCTAGTCGCTTGATTCTTCTATATTATGCCCCTAACAAATATAATTGTATATAATATGTATAAGATTGTGAATTTTCCAGTATTCAATGCTCGCATACATAATATTTGAAAAAATATGGAGTGCTTCACAAATTTGTGTGTCATTCTTGCTCAGGGGCCATGCTAATCTTCTCTGTATCCTTCCAATTTTAGTATATATGTGCTGCAGAAGTCAGCACACCTCATTGACTTTTGACTATGACCAGAGAAGACTAAATTTCCACCTAGGGTTGCTAGATTAAACTAATAAAAATATAGATCACCAAATTAAATTTGACTTTTGATAAATAAAAAAATCATGGTTTCCTTTCACTATGCCCCATGGAATATAGGGGCATACATTTATCTGGCAACCCAATTTTCCTTCCCCTTTATCATCCTCACCATCGGACACTCTTGGCCACATCCCCATCAACCTTTCTTCTTCTTCTTCTTTTTTTTGGTAGTGGGAATTTAACCCAAAGGTGCTTTACCGATGAGTCGCATCCCTAGATCTTTTTATTTTTTATTTTGAGACAGGGTCTCACTAAGTTGCTTAGGGCCTTGCTAAATTGATGAGGCCAGCCTCGACCTTGTGATCCTCCTGCCTCAGCCTCTGGAGTTGCTGGGATTACAGGCATGTGCCACCGTGCCCAGCCCTTCTGTCTCCTTTCTTATGAATTGAACTCTGATATTTGTCTGGGTTGGCAATGTGTCCCAGGTGGTGAATCATGATAGGTCTAGGCAGGTCACTACAATCCTGATATCCTTTGCTTTCCCAGACTCCCTGTCATCAGGGAGGATCTGGTGGTTTTAAAGTATGTCCCTGCAAGTTCTTTGACAACCCTTCTTTCAGTAGGTGGAGACTCATTTCCTCCCCGTGGATGTAGGTTGGTCTTAGTGACTCATTTCGAAGAGTGACTTCTGAGGGTGGGTCATAAAAACCTCTGTTACTTCTACCTTGCTCTCTTAAATTACTCACTCTGAGGGAATCTGGCAGCCATGTTGTAAGGATACTCAACAGCCCTATAGAGAGGCCCGCGTGAGGAGGAACTAAGTCCTTCTATCAATAACTAGCCCCAGCTTGCCAGATGTGTAAGTTGGCCACTGTGGATATGGCTCCCGTCCCAGCTAAGCTTTTGTATGTTTGCAGCATGACCAACATTCTGACTTCAGCATGTACCATGTATATATATATATGTCTATATCCATATTTATAACTATGTATCTATATATTTTTTTCAGTGCTGGGGATCAAACCCAAGGCCTCTTGCATTCTCAGCAAGCACTCTACCACTCAACTGCAACCACAGCACAGTGTTTTTTTTTTTAATCTTCTTCTTTTTTTTTTTTTAAAGAGGGAGATGGACAATGAGAGAGAAAGAGAATGAATTATATTTAGTTTTTCACTAAATATAATTGTATGAGGTGCTGGAGTTCGAACCTGCATCCTCATGCATACCAGGCAAGCACTACAACCACTGAGCCACTGCTTCAGCCCCTACTTGTCTTTTCTATACCTTAACTGACTCTGGTGTGTCCTGCTATGGTCCTGCATGGTATGCTATATATCTCATTTCCAGGGTACTGTGAGTAAAACATCAAACTTTTCTTTGAATAATATTGACTTCTCTGTCACTGAGTCACCATTATAAATTAAGACCAGGGCACAGACCAACTCAGAGGTCTTGAGTCAGAAATACCCAACTAAACCATTCTTGGATATCTGACCTGCAAAACTTTTGAGAGATAATAAATGTTCACCGTTTTAAGCAGTTAGGTTTTGGTTAACTTATTTCACAATGATGGATAACTAATATAGATGATCATGTGACTTAGGTCTGGACAATGAGGCATTGGGAAAAGTATTCAACGATTCTTCTAAGAAGTTTTTCAGTGGTACCACCCTCCTTGAACAAGGATGATGCTCACAGAAGTGACAGCCGTCTTGGAATCATGCAGCACTGAAATAAAAGAAAAGGAGTGAAGGAGTGGGAAGAACCCGCATACCTCACGATATGAGTGAGCTGGTGGACAAACTTTGTGACCAACTGCTTCCAGGTTTGTAGATAAGCAAACAACACGCAGCCTGTGCTTTAATCCGCTCTATTTTGAAACTTGTAGCCCAAAGCATTCCTAACTGATACAAGCAGAACGTACAGTAACCTCACATTTAAGTGGAGTAACTTATCTATTGACTTGGCTTATTTAGAATCTGAAAAGACAACTGAGCATCAAAACCAATGTCACAGGGGCTGGAGTGGTGGCTCGGCGGTTACGGTGCTTACCCAACGTGCCCAAGTACATGGGTTCAAACCTCAGCACCCACTTATACAACTAAGTATCAGAGCAATGAAAGCCGTGTGAAAAACTCAATAAAAATTTATTCTTTCTCTCTTTCTCTCTCTCTCTTTCACTGTCCTTCTCTCTTTAAAAAAAAAAAAAAACCCAATGTCACAATGTTCACAACAGAGCCCAGGCAACTTACTCTGGAATAAGCTTTTCTGGCCTTTATTCCTAAGCTTTCTACTTTTATTTCATATGTAATTCTAACAAGTTAATCTAGGATGTCTTCCCAGGACACAGGAGTTTAGACATAAAATGTAATTTGGTAATCAATTATCTGTTATGTGCAAAGCACTGTGGGAGGTCCCACTGGCCACCTGGTATCATAGATGAATTTTAAGCAGGAAAGCAATATGATCCAGCTTCCTAGGTAACTTGGACTGCAAGATTGAGATTGGAAGGAGCTTGGAAAGAGGAAAACAAGAAAAGTGGGTGTTGGTTTATTTATTTATTTGTTTATAGAGAGAAAGAAAGAGAGAGAGAGAATCAGATTTATTTATTTTTCCATCTGGCCTTTGTTTCTCTGACATTCAGTTGCACATATGGGGCTAGGATTCAAATCCAGGTCCTCGCACATGCCAGGCAAGAGCTTCAACCACTGAGCCACTGCTCCGGCCCTGGGTGTCAATTTATTAAGAAAATATATATTTAAAAATATTTTTCAAAGGCTGGAGCAGTAGCTCAGTGGTTATGTGCTTACCTGGCATGTGCAAGGACCCCAGCACCACATGCACAATGAAGTGTCAGAGCAACGAAAACCAGATGAAAAGCTAAATAAAGTTGATCTCTCTCTCTCTCTCACTATCCTTCTCTCTCTGTCTTATATATATATATATATGTATATATATACATATATATATATTTTTTTTCCAGGTTTAAGTGGTTGTTCAATCTTTAGAGTGCTTGCCTGGCATGCATGAGGACCCAGGTTGAAACCCTAGCACCACATGCACAACTATGTGTCAGAAAATAAAAACAATAAATAAAATTGATACTTTCTCTTTCTCCTTCTCTCTATTTCTTTCTCTGTAAAAAAATCTACTGTATATTTTAAATATATATATATATATATATATATATATATATATATATATACAGTGAGAGACAGAGAGAGAGAGAATTGATTTTATTTAGTTCTCCATGTGGGTTTCCTTCCTCTGTCATATATATATATATATATATATATATATATATACACACTTTTTTTTCCTCATGGAAATTTCATCTACAGGACAAAGCACTCTAATTCTTCTTAATAGTCACTAGTGTTGGTTTTCAGAATACTCAGAACACTTGTCTGCTTTGACTTTTGAATCTCTTAAAAATTTTCACAAGAAAAGCAGTGTGCCAGGCATGAGGCGATGTAGCAATGTGACTATACCCCAAAGCACAGTTATTCCACCTGGATACTTCATAGAGGGAAATCTAAGGCTGGACAGTCTAGAGTGACACTATCAACTTGTGGCAGAATAGGGACTAGAATCCAGAACTCTGAACTTTCCCTTTCTCCAGCAGCAATGAAGACAACATGGATTCCCTCAAAACACTCAAACATTTCCTTTCATGCAGAGGTGATTCTTGACCCAGTGCTGCTGGGCTCCCCCTCCCCTGCCCCGGGTCAGGAAGCTCTGCCTGCCCTGGATTTCCTGTGTGTGGGAAAGAAACAGGATGAGCAGATAAATCCTTCATGGCTTTTTTTCAAGTGCCTGAAGTTTCTCTCTGTTAAGTCTGTAGAAGCCCTGGTCAAGATGACCAACCGTTGACAGTTTTTGCATCTTTCTTCCTCTCTTTCTTTCTTTCTTTCCTTCCCCCCCCTCCTCCTCCTCCTCTTCCTCCTCCTCCTCCTCCTCCTCCTCCTCCTCCTCCTTCTTCTTTTTAAAGGAAGTATAAGGACAGCCCAGTATTTTATTTTATTTTATTTTTTTAAAGAGAGAGGGAGAGTGAGAGACAGAGAGAGAGAAGGAGAGAGAACTGATTTTATTTTGTTCTCCATGTGGGTTTCCTTCCTCCAACACTTCGTTGTGTATGTGGCCCTGGGGTTTGAACCTGTGTCCTAGCGCATGCCAGGCAAGTACATAACTGCTGAGCTACCACTCCAGCTCAGTTCTGCATTTTTTTTTTTTTTTTAAAGAGAGAAGGACAGTGAGTGAGAGAGAATCAATTTTTTTTTTTAATTTAGTTTTCAACATGGCTTTCATTGTTCTGACAGTTGTGTATGTGGGTGCTGGAGTTTGAACCCGTGTACTCACACATGTCTGGCAGCCGTAACTGCTGAGCCACTGCTCCAGCCCCAGTCATTGCTCCAGCTCCAGTTTTTGCATTTCTTAACAGTCAAAAAGATGATTGAGCACCTATGAAGTAAAAGGCTGAGCATAGGTCATTGTTCCTGTCCCTGGGAAGCTGCCTTGGTTTGGGTGTTCCCAGAAACACACTATAAGACAAGTATTTAAGTATAAGGTACCTATCTGGGAAGTGTTCCCAGGGAATCCCTGTTGAGGGGTGGGGAGGTGAAATGCCGATGGTAAGGCAGCCAGGTAGGAAAGCATCATCAAGCCGGTTACTTTGGTAGATAGTTGAGCTCAGTCTCTAGAAAACTGTTGAAGACAGTATGGAATATGCCCCAGTCATCCCAACTAAGAAGCATGGGAGCTGGGATATCTATTCACCAATTTCTCATCTTTCACTGGTGAAGGGCAGCTTCTAGAACGCTTAGCATTTCCTAACTTGCCAGGGCAATACAGTCAGGCAGTTATCTGCATTTGCAGTAAACAGCCTTTGATGGTAGAGGTGGTTGTCAAGGGATATGGGCAATGTCTGCTACTGGGGCTGACCACTAATTAGTTTTACATTCACAGGAAAAGGTGGACATAGTCCCAGGAGACATGCTTCCACCTCGCTGGGTGGGGACACAGAGATCGTGTGTAATGCATAGTGAGGCTTTTGCCCGTCCAGGTCCCAATCCCCGCTTTTTTCTTTTGTTGGCAGAGTCAGTTAGTAAACATGAATATCACAGCCTACCCTTCGATACTGAAACAGACCACATTTCTCAGCCTCCATTGAAGTAAGGAAGGGTCATGTGACTGAGTGAAGCCAATGAAATGTGAGCAGAAGGGATGTGTGTTATTTCCTGGTTGGCCCATAAAAACATATCACTCATTGTCCTTTCTCTCTTTTCCTTTCCTTGGTGTCATTGGAAGTCACGTCTTCAATGATGGAACATCTTCAATGGTACTTTGGAAGAAAATAATATCATACAAATTAGTATACAAATCACTATGCTAGTTGGGGTTGACTGGAAGAAGGAAAGTATTAGGGTGCTTTGGGCTCTTTGTTTTGTGATCTAGGCAGAGGGATGGCATCAGAGAAGGCCCTGAGGCTGGAAAAAGGATCTCAAGGCAAACAAACCAGTGTGACTGGAGGTAATGAATGAAGGAGAGTGGCATGCACGGTCCTGACACAACCCTCACGGGTTTGCATGAGGAATTGGATGGGTATGGGCCAAATGCTGCCCCTCACTCCCTATTCTTCTTGGGGACAGAATACTAATTCAAAAAACAGATTCTAACAAGGAGAGGCAGAACTTAGAAACTCAGCAGAATTTGGGTTTGTGTGTGGCTTGCATAAATGTGAAGTTCAGTGATCTCCATGCCTGGAACTCTCTGCTTTTGGGGTCAGAGCTCCCTGCCTTGGGCTGTGGTGGGGTAGTGGCTTTTCTGCCTCCCAGTCACAGCCCAACTTCACTTCATTCTCGGGTCACAAGGCCCAGATTTGGCACATTTTGAAATTGTGTGATCCAGGCACTCTGATGGCCTGGGTGCTTATAGCCCTAGACAAAAAACTCTGGAATATCAGTGTAATAGACTGTTTTTGTGGGCTAGCCTGGGAATCCATCGTTTTGTTATCCATTAAGTAACTGACTTAATAATGAACTGTTGGGCACAGCTGCTTGTTGGACTTCCAGGACAGCCTTTTGCCTGCCCCCCTCCCCTCCCTGCTGTCCCACTCTCCTCTCCCTTGCTTCACTCCCCTTTCCCCTATCCCACTCTCCTCCCCCAGAGGTGTCCTCTCAGGAAATGTGCCTGACCCAGCTGCATCCGTGGGAAGGCCTGGCCCCCACACCTCGGCCTCTCAGCTTCACCAAGGCCACAGGAAATGACCCTCTAGCAGCCACGAGCTGCAATCTAGAGGACAATGATAGAGAGACGGAAGGCCATTTTGTCCCAGCTAACTTGTCTTCTTGGGCCGGGGGCCAACTGCTTGGAAATGCAAAACTGAAGATTCAGTGGGAAAACAGTTTTTTAAGAAACAAATAAACAATCCTGTGGATGTTAGCCAACTTCTGAGGCTCTGAGGAGTTTTTGTTTTCTTTGTATGCGTTTGTGCATGTGTGTTTAAAACACAGATAAGGCTCAGGGAATCAAAGAATCTAAGGATTGAAAGGGCTGCCCAAGCATCAGGTTCTGATGTGGCATCTTTCTTCATGTGGTTGGGCTACACCTCTTCAGCCATTGTTAATTGAGTCATTTGGCTCTGATCCACTATCCCTTCTACCCTACACTGTCACCTCTGCTCACCACCCATAAGTCAGAGCTCCTCTCAGATGTAAATCATGCCACCTCTTCTAGGACTCTTGCAGGCCGAGTTCTAATTTTTCAAGTCTCAACTCAAATGCCACCTCCACCAAAGGGTTTCCCTGACCTTTTATATGGAACAGCACCTCTCAATCTCTTTTTCCAATAGCACTCATGGTCCTTACCACATCTAGATTGATCTGTTTTTTCTTTTTTCTACATGCCTGGCACATAGTAGGACCTTAGTAAATGTTGACTGTTTTTCAGTGGTTGTTGTACTTAGTTCAAAGATGATCTGAAAAAAATCCAGATTTCATTATATTTTAACAAACATTATTGGCTGCAAACTGAGTACTAGGGCTGGAAATCAATTAGTCATTAATTTATTCACTCACTTGCTCATTCAATAGGACAGTAGAGCCCAGGGGAATAGGTGACTCAGTCTGGGGGGTACAGAGATCCCAGAAAGTTTCATTATGAAGGAGATGGATGGTACTCTGCCCCCCGCCCCTCCCAGAACTGGAGTTTGAGGTTATGCCTGGTGCTAGGGATCAAACCCAGGTCCTCACACATGCCAGGCAGGTGCTTTACTGCTGAGCCACCTGTCCAGTCCAGGGACCTGATTTTTATCTGGGACCATGGGGTGGACATGTCTTATGTTTGCTGAAAGAGTAGAGTGGGGATGAGAAGGGCTGATGGGGTTAATGAAGTTGCTTAAGAGCTTGCTATGGAGGCCTTGAATGCCGAGCTAAACCAACAGGAATTTCCTATAGGCATCAGAGACTAGTAAAAATAACGATTTGGGGAGCCTTGTTTTAAGTGCCTGGATGTTATAGACTTCTGATCTTCAGTTCAGACTACCCCAGGATGCTTCTGGAAAATATAGCTGGGTCATGTCCTTAGAAGAGTTGAAGTCTCTGAAATCAGAGTTGGTCCTCTGCATCTTTACACATTTCCCATGTGTTCTCTTCACTTGCCAGATTTGGTGACCTCTGAGGCTCAGAGAGGTGAAAGCATTTGTCCAAGGTCTGCAAGTGGCAAACGGCATTGGAGTCCAGCTGCTCTGTCCCTCTGCATTTCCCTGCTGCACTGTAGCCTCCCTCTGGACTAGCTCCTCTCTCCAGTTCTATTTTCCCCCTGGATGCCAGAATCTGGGTTGTGGCTGTTCTCCCTCCCCTCCCCACCCCCAGCCTCAAAGGTCAGGTACGTCCCAGCCTCCCTCAGTCATGTCCATTTATGGCTCTGTTGTTCCAAAATGTGGCCAAATTTATAAACTCCCCTTTCCTGGAGACATGAAACAATTTGTGCAGAGCACAATGCGGGGGCAGAGCTGGGAGCTTCATTTGAGGCCTGGACTTCAGCCCGGGCCCAGGGCCCAGTGAACTCCTGCGTTCAGGGGGCTGCAGCTTCTTGTTGAGCCTCAGTTTCCCCCATCTGTAGAGCAAAGGGACTGAACAAGATCATTCCGTAAGTCCTCCCTAACTCTAGACACAGTTTACTACTTAAAAATACCAATTCTTTAAAACTACGGGTTCAAGTATTGTAAAAGACAGTGCTGGGGATGGACTGAAGTCTCCAGGTCTTTTCCTTTGCAATGTTTTTTTATTTTTATTTTTCTCTTTTTGGCTTGATTTTAATTTTGTTTTATATTTTTTATTTGGCAGTGTTGTGAATCTAACCCAGGCCCTTGCACATGCTAGTCAAGCACTCTGCCACTAAGTTACACCTCTCAGCTCTGATTTTTTTTTAAATAAAAAATATTACCCAAGGAATTAAATTTCATTGCAAAGTAAAAGTCACCCTCCTCATCCACTCATTCCTACTCCTTACCTCAAAAGTCATCAGTTGTAAAAAAATGCGTGAAGTAGATCTTTCAAGGCAGGTCACTTTACAGGTATTTGTATATGTGTGAATATGGAGGTTTTTAACTAAATTTACTTTTTACATAGATGACAATTACTCTTTTTTTGCATTTTACTTAAAAAAAGAGAGAGAGAGGGCTGGAGCGGTGGCTCGGTGGTTATGGTGCTTGCCTGGCATGTGCAAGTACACCGGTTCAAACCCCAGTACCACGTACACAACTAAGTGTCAGAGCAATGAAAGCCATGTGAAAAACTCAATAAAAATTGATTCTTGGGGCTGAAGCAGTGATTTGGCAGTACGGCACTTGCCTCACAAGCCCGAGTACACGAGTTCGAACCCCAGCACTACGTACACAACAAAGTGTCAGAGGAATGAAAGCCACATGAAAAACTAAATAAAAATTGCTTCTCTCTCTTTCTCTCCCTCTCACTGTCCCCTCTTTCTAAAAAAAAAAATTGATTCTCTCTGTCTCTCTCTCACTGTTCTTCTCTCTTAAAAAAAAAGAGAGAGAGAGAGGGAGGGACAGTGAAAGAGAGAATGAGAGAGACAGAGAGACAGAGAGAGAAAATCAATTTTTATTTAGTTTTTCATGGGACTTTTGATGCCCTGACATTTCGTTGTGTCCGTGGTGCTAGGGTTCAAACCTGTGTACTTGCGCATGCCAGGCAAGTGCTACAATCACTGAGCCACCACTCCTGGCCATGCATCTTACTTTTTTCACTCAGCGTCTTATCTTTTTCTTTTCCATATTAACCTCATCTTTTTAAAAAAAGAAATATGCTTTGGGGCTGGGGGTGTAGCTCAATGGTATAGTCCTAGCCTAGCATTTGCCAAGCCCTGCATTTCATTCCCAGCACCATAAAAGCAAAAATTAAAATAAAAAACAAAAACACAAAAACACTTTGATTCAGGCATGGTGGCACATGCCTGTAATGTCAGTGACTCAAGAGGCTAAGGCAGGAGGATCTCAAGTTCCAGGCCAGCCTCAGCAATTTAGTGATCCCCTGTCTCAAAATAAAAAATTAAAAAGGACTTCGACTACAACTCAGTGTTAAAGTGCCCCTAGGTTCAATCGCTGGTACCCAACCAAACCAAACAACAACCACCACCACCTAAGTATCTTATGTCATTACAGTCACACAATATATGATCTTTTGCATCTGATTTCCTTTATTAGCATAACTATTTGGAGGCTCATCCATGTTGTAGAAAATATCGGTAGTTGATTCTTTTTTCTTTTTATGAAGCGGGGTCTTGCTACCTTGCCAGACTGTCTCAAAACTCTTGGACCTAAACTATCATCCCACCTCAACCTCCCACTGTACCCAGCTTAGTAGTTCATTCCTTTATCGCTGATATTCCATTGTTTGTATGCACCATATTTTGCTTAGCCATTTAGCATTTCATGGACATTGGATTGTTTCCAGTTTGGGGCTATTGTGTATAATATTGATATAAACATTCACCTACAAGAAGAAAGGGACCAGGGAGTGGGAGGAGGTGATGGAGGGGGGAAATGCTTGGGAAGAATATTGTTCAAAATATATTGTGTGTTATATTGTGTGCATGCATGAATATATAACAACAAACCTCATAATCATGTACAACTACATGCACCAATAAAAATGTGGGGAAAATTCACATACAAGTCTTTTTTCTTTTTAAAGAGGGACAGTGAGAGAGAAAGAGAATCAATATTATTTAGTTTTTCATGTGACTTTTGTTGGTCTGACACTTAGTTGTGTATGTAGTACTGCAGTTTGAACCCATATCCTCACGCATGCCAGGCAAGTGCTGTAACTGCTGAGCCACCACTCCAGCCCCACACGTACAAGACTTTATGTGAACATGCATTCGCATGTCTTTGGTAGCTACCTCAACCCTAACCTGGATAAGAAGGAGAAGAGTTAATTCTGGGGAAAAGTCCCCAGGGTGGGGCAGTCACAGTCACAGGATGGCTGAGGTAAGAGAGAGAAAAGGCTGGGGTAATCCAATCTTCTCCTTTGCAGGTCTATAAGGTAATGAACTCTTGGTCCCTGGAGGTATGTAAATGGAGGATGGCCATTCATTTGGTGGAGGCTATCTCATGGAAGACTGGCTTAGATGATTTCTAAGGCAGACATATGGTTGAGTGGTTAAGAAGATGGTAGGGGTTCCTGGCTTAAACTGTTTCCTAGCTCCATGACCCTGGGCAAGTGAATTCAGCCCCCCTCAGCATCAGTTCTCTCAGGTGTAAAATGGGAATGTGATTCCACCTCCCATTCTTCCTGAGAGAGGTCAGTCACATTATGTGGTTGAAGCCTCAATTGTTGGACTTTTGTTGTTGGGTACCCCAGATGCTGGGCATGACAAGACAGTGGTGTGTGCCCAGGAGTCTCCATGGAAGGAATGGCCTCAACTCTCATACCCTGTGATTTATTATTGGGAGGTGATGGAACCTTTAAGAGGTGGGACCTAGAGAGGTCTTCAGGTCATTGGGGGCACACTCTTGAAGAGAATTGTGGACCCCCCCAACCCTTATTTATCTTCTTTTTTGCTTCCAGGCAATGAGGTGAGCATTTTTTTCCCCTGACATTGGCTTTGGCCATGATATGCCACTCCAGGCCCAAAACAATGGGGCCAATCAGTCACAGACTGGAACCTCCAAAACTGTGAAGCAAAATTATTTTTCTCTCTCTATAAGTTGTTGTGGCTGCATTACATAGAGCAGAGTTCTCCTTTTTTCCTAACCCTCTACTAGCCCTATAAGGTAAGTATCGTTAGAAAAGGATGCTCAGGGGGCTGGAGCAGTGGCTCAGAGGTTGCAGTGCTTGCCTGGCAAGGACCCGAGTTTGAACTCCAGCACCACATACACAATGAAGTTTTGGAGCAACGAAAAACAGATGAAAAACTAAATAAAATTGATTCTCTCTTTCTTTCTCTCACTATTCCTCCCTCTCTCTTAAAAAAAAAAAAGAGAAAGAAAGAAAGAGATGCTGCAAGCTGAGGTAGCTTGCCCAAGTTTGCACAGCTTGTAAAAGCTTGACACAGGATTCAGATTTTTTTTTTTTTTTAGAGAAAGAGAGAGAGAATTAATTAATTTTACAATTTTATTTAGTTTTTCATGTGGCTTTTGTTGCTCTGACACTTCATTGTGTACATGGTACAGGGGTTTGAACCTGCCTCCTCACACAAGCCAGGGAAGTGCCTTAACTGAGGAGCTACTGCTTCAGTCCCCAGGATTCAGATTTATGGATAATCAAGTTCAAGCTCTCACCTCTCTGCTGTGGGAAATCAGCTCACACCTCCTGGCCTTTCCTTTAAGCCTTGAACCACTAGAGGGAGAGTCCAGAATCCCCGTGCTCTGAGGCTGTGCATTTTGTTTTGCTGAATTTCTTACTGTCTTTCTCCTACTGTGGGGGTCAACCCAGGACTTTTTCTTGGCTGTGGATCTTATATGTTTCAGCTTAAAATCATATATGCGGGGAAAGGCATAATTTGCCAGCAGCCTCTCCTCTATACCCTGGACTCGGGTTCCAAATGTTGTCACTGCCCTTTGTCCCCCTCCAGCCTGCTCGGTGAGGACTGTCCATCTTGGGGCCCTCCTAGATCCTTTCTCTGAGCTTCCATCAAGTGACTCCAAACTGCAACATTTTTCTAAGTGTCAATTTTTTCTAAGCAATGAGCATGAGGTTACACATCTGGGCCAGTGGTTACTGAGGTCCTGAGTCACCCAGCTGGCTCCAGTGAGTGAATGAGCCTTTCAGTTAAACTGCTGGCTTTTAACAGGTCCATGCCTTGGTCTTTCCAAACATGAACAAGTCTAAAACAGAAGGGAAAATGTGGTTCAAATGAAAAGTTTTCTTTATGGAAGCAAAAATTTTCCAGGGAAGAAAATATGTAAATCCTGTGATTTAATTGAGTGGTTTTCAAAAAATGCTTTTTTTTCTGCCAGAGAATCCCTTTACAGAGGCTACTAAGTTGAAGGTCAATGTACGAAATAGTACGATAGATCTAGGAGGGGTGGGGAGTCACGCAGTGATGCAGCTTCTGCTCCAATACCCGCTTCTTTATGATGCTACTGGGTGTGGAACCCAGTTTGAGAATCCCTGAAAAAGGCCTGATCCAGGAGGTGAAACCCTGGAGAGCATGAATGCCATTTTTTACTGGTGTGTGATCTCAGAAGAGTTAGCAGACTTTTCTGAGCCTCCATTTTCCTACCTGGAAAACGGCACAAATGGAAATAATATAGTTGCCCTTCAGTGTCCATAGAAGATTGGTTCCGGATCATCATCCCCAAATACATGGATGCCAAAATCTGTGGATGCTCAAGTCCCTTATATAGCATGACACATTTACATATAACCTACGGACATCTTCCTCTGTACCTGAAATAATCTCTAGATTACATATAATATCTAATACAATATAAATAATTGTTATACTGTATTGCTTAGAGAATAATGACAAGAAAATATAAAACTTATATTATTTCCCCCCAATATTTTCCATCTGGGTTAGGCTGTGTCCTCACATATAGAACCAAGAGATATGGAAGACTGTATTTCCTAAACTTGTTCTGAGGTCTAAGGTTCTTTAATACTAGGTCCACTGTAGGCAACTATTTGAAATATATACTTATATACTTTTTTTTTTTAAGAGAGAGGGACAATGAGAGAAAGAGGAATCAATTTTATTTAGTTTTTCACATGGCCTATTGTTGCTCCAAGACTTCGTTATGTATGTGGTGCTGGGGTTTGAACTCTGGTACTCGTACATGCTGGGCAAGCGCCATAACTGCTGAGCCACTATTCCAGCCCCTGAAATGTATACTTTTTGAAAAAAAAGAAATAGAGCTGGCGCTGGAGCGGTGGCTCAGCGGTTGCGGTGCTTGCCTGGCATGCGCAAGTACATGGGTTCAAACCCTAACACCCACATACACAACTAAGTGTTAGAGCAACGAAGGCCATGTGAAAAACTCAATAAAAATTGATTCTCTCTCTCTCTCACTGTCCTTCTCTCTTAAAAAAAAAAGCAACAGAGTTTTCAAAAAAAGAGATATTACTTGTTTGAATCAATCTAGTAACAAACAACAGCTAAAAGTATTTTACAAATAGAGCTGCTGTGTGCCTCCTAGCATGAATGGATAGAAAATGACCAACAGCTTCATTTACTCTGTTATTAGCAAGTAGGATAAAGATATCCCCTGCTACCTCATCTGTGTGATTTTGCCAGTAATCCTTCCCTCGTGGAAAGTACTAAGTAATGAAATGTCAAACTGAATATTAATATAGTTACTGAACGGTAATGTGGACAGTTTTTTAAAAAGCCAATATGCATTTGTAGCTAGGATTGCTTTGCATAGACTGAGGGGTTTCCTGGTATGCCAGATTTTCAGTGCTAAAGCCAGGAAAGTTCCAGGAAAACTAGGATAAATTGTTCATGCTATATATAGCACTTACTATGTGTCTGCCTTGGTTCCAAGAATTTTTCACATACTAGCACTTTTAATCTGCATCATAGTCCTATAATGTCAGAATTATTACTATCTTCATTTTACAGATCCTTAGGGATATCTGAGGCTCAGAGAGGTTAAGTGGCTTTCCAAGGCCGTACAGCTGGTCTGAGGTAGAGGTGGGATAAAAAATTACTTAGGGTTGGCTCTGAAGCTGGGCTGGTAACAGCTATATCACATCATCTTGATTCTAATTGTATCTTTGGTGAATTGCTGAGACATGGCTAGTCTGTGATCAAGGCAAGCTGGGTTCTCAGGGGATGGAAGCCTGACTCTGTGGTATAAAGTGGTCCTGGGCTTTTCTGAGCCCTGGCTTCTAGGTTGGTTGAAATGGGGGAGCTGCTCTGGAATAGTGGTTTTTCTAGTATTTTTTTTAAAAAGCCGTAGAACTTGTTAAACAATTTTACTGGAACATCAATATGTAGAACAGATCCTAGTCACAACGTTTACATCTTCAGTATTCAGTTGGAAATTCTTCCTGGATGCAGAGTTCTCAAAACTCAGCCCTATAGCCTGAGGCTTCCAGAAGTCAAGTGTGAAAACCTGTGGTATAATTGCTCTCTAAGGACCTTTCAGGCTTTAACATTTAATTCAAACATTTTATTTGTTCATGCCACAAAATGGTTAGCATTTGAGCAGCATATAATTTGCTAGGCGGCAGGCTAGACCAGGGTTGCTCTACGGCGTCACTATTGTTATCCGGGGCTGGATAATTCTTTGTGGTGTCCTGTGCTTTTAAGGATGTTTAGCAGCATCCCTGGACTCTGCTCCCTAGGTCTGAAGCACTTCCTCTGTTGTAACAGTCCAAAATGTCTCCATACATTGCCAAATGTCCCTGAAGGTAAAAAACCCTAGTTAAGATCTGCCGATTAGACTGAAAAAGATCTTTCATTTTATGTTGCCTGGGGAGAAGCAGAAAGTGAATACATTGGAAAAGAAAAAGAAATGATTAGAGAATGACACATATATGATAAAAATTAAGTGTGGTCATGAGACAGAGTATTGTTGGGGGGCTTCTACAGGGAGAGTGGGCAACAAAGGCTGAGAAGCTAAGATGTACTTGACTTGTTTAAGGAATAGGATGAAGGCCAGTGTGGAAGGAACATAAAACTAACTAAATAATATTAATAAATAAGAGCATCTACTGTGTGCTGTGTTCTAGGTGAAGTACTAGGGACACAAATGTGAGTAAGACAGCTTACATGTGAGCCCACAGGGGATGAGACAATTCTCTCTGAGGTCGGTCAAATGTGGCTTCATATTGGAGGTGATGTTGGAATTTATTTCGAAGTGATGAACAAGAATCATCATATGGAGAAAAGACCAGAGGAAATTGCCTTCCACTACCCTATGCAAGTGGTTCTATGTAAGTTGTCCAGTTGCCGACTCCTGGATCACATCCCCAGTGATGCTGGGGCCCAAGAATCTGTGTTTAACCAACATTGCAATGATCTGATGCAGGTAGGAGGACCTTACTTGGAGAATGGTGCTTAGTGGGTTTTACGCCTTATGTCCATTGACCTAGGGATAGAAGGCAAAGACAGAAGGCCCCGGACTCTGTCTCTGTATTCCTGCATTTACTCTTTTCTTTCACACGGGGAAAAGGAGTCTTGGAGGGACTCTCCTAAAGTTATGAAATTCAAAGGAGGCCCATCCGAATGTTGAATTCAGGTGTAGGGACTTCCAATCCAAGGCTCTTCCCCTCCCTCCACCGCCACACACAGGGTGCTTTTCCCTGCAGAAAAGCCCTGCTCATGCCATCCATGGAACCGGCATCCACCAATTTGAAAACCAGCTCTGATTCATACCAGAGGGAGTCACATGAATTCGATCAGGCTAGTTGCCAAAAGGGATCTATGGAGGAGAACACATACAGGGCACCACACATAAGGCCATGAATACACAAACTCCCCAATTTGTTTTCCTTCCAAGATGACACACATGGAAATGAAGGGAAAAAAATCCCACAAAAATGTGCAGAACACAGGAAATATCTTGGCAACCGTTAGAGGTGTGGACAGAGACTCTTGCCAGAAGCAGTAGTAGTATGAGCAGGCGCCAGGGATGAAAATGAACCTTGCTGGGAGTGAGACAAGGAGACTTCTTTCTCGGAATTTCAGCCCCTTTCCTTTCTACAGTGTGCTTTTGCAGCTGGGATCCCACTGATCTGGAGCTGGAGCTGTATAAATGGGTAAGCATGTAAATGTGTAAAATTGTACTCACCTAAGTGTGTAATTGTGTCAGTATCAGTGGTAATTGTGTAGTTGCATAAGGGACTGAGCAGGTAAAGGGTAAGCAGGTAATAGGATAAGCAGATAAGCAGTAGGTATGCAATTATGCTAACTTGTGAGAGCATAAGCATGTAATAGGCGCATTTGTAAGAATGCAGCATGTAAGCAGGGAAACATGTAAAAAATAAGGAGTGTGTGAATATGTCAGTGGGTAAGTGTAATTATCTATTTACAGGCTGAAAATCAGGTAAGCATATAAACAGGAAACCATGCACGGGGATCAGCAAGTAAGTTGATAAATATTCAAGTATGTGAGCATGTGGCTTGCTGTTTAAGGTGAGAGATGTAGCTTCCACATGCAACACTCTATAAACTTAGCCTTCTTTTAGAATTTTAACCCAATCATCATTTTGGCCTGCAATGTGACAACATCATCTAAGACCCATTATAGAGTATCTTCAGTACAAAATGGCCTTCGACCATTTTGGAGTTCATGGATGATGCTCGCCACACTGTCAGGCAGGGCATACAAAATTTCGGTGTGTCAGTGTGTTATAGGGCTAGTTCCTCAAAGTAGCGTTGGGTGTTTTTGTATGGAGAAAAAGCACTTTTTCTAACAATCAACCATTCCATGTGTCTTAGAGGAAAAGTTAAAACTAGTCCTCCAAACTCATGATTTCACCATGACTGTTATTTCTTAGGATGAATTAAAAATGATGATATGTGTATTTGAGATTTTAAAAAGGTGACCCCACTCCATAACTGGGACCCTTGTGGGCAGCCTGATTTACTGACAGCAATGGCAGCAGTGAATCCCTGGGTCATTGCAGCAATCATTCTACGACCAATGCACTGGGGGTAGTCCCAACGGCAATAGGAGCAAATTTCTGTTTCCTTATTCTCCACTCAGTAGCATAGGGAAACCCAGGCCCAGTGGCTTCCTACCTGTCCCAATCCTACCAAAAAGTCTTCAGCTGGTGTCGTAGAAAAGCACCTATTTCCCCAAATATGATGCTAACAGGGATTGAGGAGGAGCCTCAGCATCACTATAATGAAGCAGATCAGAATAGCATCTCAAAGGCTCAGAAAACTAAAGCCCACAATAGTAGGCCAGAATCTACAACTAAATAGTGTGACTGACTGCTAAAATATGAGATTTCAGTAGGATCAAGTCTTTTAAAATGATCAAAATTCCGTGATACAATTTTAAAACAATAACCAGGAAACTTATAATTTGAATAATAAAAGATAATTGATAGATGTTAATATTACAATGAATTAGATATTAGAATTATCTGACAAAGATGGGGAATGAACCTAGGGGTGTTTTACCACTGAGCCACATCTCAAGCCTTTATATTTTTTATTTTGAGACAGGGTCTCACTAAGTTGTTTTGGGCATTGCTAAGTTGCTGAGGCTGATTCTGAACTTTCGATCCTCTTGGCTCAGTCTCCTGAATAGCTGGGATTACCAGTATGTGACACCATGCCCGGTGGATCTTAAATTCTTCATAAAAATGCTTAAATAGTAAGTGCAAATTATTTTTTTTTATTTTTAAAAATTGTTTGATGCAGTCTTACATACTGGAGGGAATCATTGTTACATATTCATGCATCCATGGATATTGACATAGTATGTGAAGGCTAATCTTGGTCCAGAATCTCCCCACCTTCATCCATTCTCTGATCTCATGTCTCTTTTGTAATACCCCCATGCTGTAATTGGAAATGGGCATATACATGTATATTAATTTTTTGAAATTTCTGAGTTTTTCTGCCTGCATGAGTATAGTTAGGCTTCTCATGGGAGTCAAGTGTTCAAAGATGTGGAATGCTTCAAATTTGTGTGTCATCCTTGCTCAGGGGCCATGCTAATTTTCTCTGTATTGTTCTAATTTTATTATAATTGCTACCAAAGCAAGCACAGTAGAAATGATCTTGAAGCAAATATAAAAGTAGGAAATTTCAACAAAGAAATAGAAGTTATAAAAAATAGTCAAATAGAATCAATAGAATTGAAAAATACAATAACCAAAATAAAAATCTTGGTTGATGGACTTAATAGTGGAATGGAAATGACAGATAATAGAATCAGTGGCCTTGAAAACAGATCAATAAAAGTTACTCAAATCTGAACAAGAAAGGCAAAAAGATATAAATATAAACAAAAGAGGCTCATGGGTCTGCAGAACAATAATAAAGACTATTTAACATTTGTATCACTGGATTTGTATCAGTAGGGAAGAAGGAGTATGGGGCTAAAAAAGTATTCAAAGTAATAATGGTTGAAAATTCCCCCTATTTGGTGAAAGACACACGATTAGAGATATGAGAAGCTGAGTAAACTACAAATAGTATAAACTCAAGGATATCCACATTAAGATGCATCAAAATTAAACTTCTAAATACCAAAGACAAAGAGCCAGAGAGAAAAGACATATTGCCTGAAAAGGAATACCAACTTGAATGATAGTATATTTCTCATCTGAAACCACAGAAACAGGAAGTGGTCCATTTTCCAACCATCCACCCTCAATCCTATATTTAGTGAAAGTATACTTCAGGAATGAAAGGGAAAATAAAATCATTCTCAGATGAATGAACACTAAGTGAATTTATTGCTAGAAGACCTGTCATTGAAGAATGATTAAAGAAAATTCTTAATCAGAAAGGAAATACTAGGAGGAGGCTGGGGATTTTAGAAAGAAAAGAAAAATGGATAAAAATTGAAGTAAACTTTTTTTTTGTTTTTTTCTTTTAAGAGAAGGACAGTGAGAGAGAGAGAGAAAGAGAGACAGGAGAATTTTTCACATGGCCCTTGCTGCTCCAACACTTAGTTGTGTACATGGTGCTGGGGCTTGAACCTGTGTACTTGCGCATGCTGGACAAGCGCCGTAACCGCCAAGCCACCACTCCAGCTCCTTGTTTTTGTTTTTTAAGAGAGATGAGAGACAATTTTATTTATTTTTTCATCTGCCTTTTGTTTTTACAACACTTATTTGTGTATGTGGTGCTGGGGTTCGAACCCAGGTCCTCATGCATACCAGGCAGGAGCGCTACTGCTGAGCCGCTGTTTCAGCCCCTGACATGAAGTATTCTTTGCTTCATGATTTTTTAAAAATCAACTTTATTTATATTTTCAATGGGACTTTATTTCTTGGACACTTAGTTGTGTATGTGGTGCTGGGGTTTGAACCTGGGTCCCTGTGCTTTCCAGGCAAGTACACTGGAAATTGCTGAGCCACTGCTCCAGCCCCTGCTTCATGACTTTTTAAATTATATTATCCTGTGGTTGAAGCAAAAGTTATAATACCATCTGGTGTGATAATAATGTATGTAGAGGAAATACTTAAGACAATTATATTTTTAAAAATGGGAGGGCAACGGGACCTAAATGGAAGGTATGGGTTCTATACTTCACTCAGACTGTAAATAGTGACACTAGTAGAATGTGATGAATTTTATAATTATACAATAATACCTAGAACAAACTCTAAGCAAACTAATTAATACACTAAAAAAAGATTAAGGTAGAACTCGAAAAAATGTTTAAGTAACCCACACAAAGACCAACCAAAAGAAGAAGGAAAAGAAAAACAAAAATGCAAAAAACAAAAATAAAAACAGAACACACATTATAGAAATGACAGATTTAAGCCCTAACACATTAATAGACCACTTATATTTAAACCACTTTTTAATTTAATTTTATTATTTTATTTTATTTTTAAAGAGAAAGAGAGGGACAGTGAGAGAGAGATAGAGAGAAATCAATTTTATTTAGTTTTTAATGTGGTTTGTAGTTTTGTTGCTCTGACACTTTGTTGTGTACATGGTTCTGGGGTTTGAACCCACATCCTTGCACATGCCAGGCAAGTGCTGTAACAGCCGAGTCATTGCTCCAGCCCTTTATTTATTTATTTAAGAGAGAGGGGCAGTGAGAGAGAGAGAGAGAGAAAGACAATTTTATTTAGTTTTTCGTGTGATTTTCGTTGCTCTGACACTTCATTGTATACCTGGTACTGGGGTACAAACCCGTGTCCTCATGCATGGCAGACAAGCACAGTAACCACTGAGCCACTGTGCCAGCCCCCACAGACCACTTTAAATGTAATAATAATTTCTAGCCAGTTAGCCAATTAAAAGGAAGAGATTGGTTAACTGGCTAAGAATTATTTAAATATATATGCTGTGTACAGGGAGTTCATTTCAGACATAATGATGCAGATAGGTTGAAAGTAAATTGTAGAAATATATATTTTAGTGTGTGTGTGTGTGTGTGTGTGTGTGTGTGTGTTATTGGGGATTGAACCCAAGGCCTTGCCATTTTAGGCAAATACTCTACTACTGAACTACATCCCTAACCCTTTTTAAAATTTTTATTTTGAAACAGGTCCTCATTAAGTGGCTGAGGCTGACCTTGAACTTGTGATCTTCCTCCCTCAGCCTCCTGAGAGGCTGGGATTACAGGTGTGCCAGTGAGTCTGGCAAAACAGTAATCTTTCAAAAAGCGGGAATGGCAGGCTGGAACAGTGGCTTGCTTAGTGGTTATGGCACTTGCCTGGCATGTGCAAGTACATGAGTTCAAACTCTAGCACCACATATACGACGAAGTTTTGGAACAACGAGGGCCATATGAAAAACTCTCTCTCAGTATCCCTCTATCTCTAAACAAAAAATAAAAGGCAGGAATGGTTATATTAATGGTGGAATGGATTTCAGAGCAAAGAAAATTACTAGGGACCAAGAAGGACATTACATGATGATGAAAGGGTCAGTTCATGAAGAAGATACATATATTCTGAATGTGCGTGCACCAAACACCACAACTTCAAACTGCATAACCAAAACTGAATTGAATGGAGAAATGGAAAAATTGACAATTATAGTTGGAGCTTTAACATCTAATTTCAGCAATTCATAGAACTACTAGGCAGAAAATTGGCAAATATATAGAATTGAACAATACCATCAACCAAAAGAATCTAATGGACATTTGTAGAACACACCACCTAGCCACATCAGAATATATATTCTTTTTAATTATGAAAGGAAAATTTGCCAAAGAATGTAAGCCATGGCCTAGGTCATAAACCAAACCTTACAAAATTTGAGAAAATTGATAACATATAGCATATTCATTCTGACTATGGTGGGATCAAACTAGAAATAAATAGAAAGACAACAAGAAGACCTCCAAACAATTGGGAAGTAAACAGCACACTTTTTTTTTAACTGTAAAAAATGTATTTATTACTGCTGGTGGGAATATAAATTAGTACAATCACTTTGTAGAATTACGGTTGAAGTTGCACATACTTTTGACCTTGTAATTCTGCTCTGCTGTATACCCTAGAGAAATTCACTTGATTGTGTATGAGGAGACATGTTCAAGGATGTTTACAGCAGCATTCCTTAGTGGTAGTAAAACAGTGGAAACTAGCTAAATTCCCATCAACAGAATAGAAAAGTAAATTGTGCCATATCCAAATAACAGACTATTACATAGCACTGAAAACGACTACTCCAAATCTATACTCATGGATTTCCAGCTTGGATCAATTTCACAGTTAAAATGCTCAGAGAAAAATGCAGATTGCAGAAGAATATAGACAACATGCTACCATTTATATAAAGGTTGAGAGTATGCAGAAGCTATACATTGTTTGGGGGTTCAAACAGGTGGAAAAATATATTAGAAAAATAAGGACAATGATAAATATGAAGCTCCCATTCATGGTTCTGTAGGGTGCAAGGGTGAGATGGGAGAGGAATATGTTAGAGGGACACATAGAAGGCTTGCTCAGAAATGGTAATTTTTAATTTTTTTGGTACCAGGGATTGAACCCAGGGGTGCTTAAACACTGAGTCACATCCCCAGTCCATTTTTATTTTTTATTTTGAGACAGGCTTTCGCTAGTTGCTTAGGGCCTTGTTAAGTTGCTGAGGCTGGCTTTCAACTTGTGATCTTCCTGCATTAGCCTCCTAAACTGCTGGGATTACAGGCGAAACAGCACACTTTAAATAATCCATGCGTTAGAAAAGAAATATCAAAGGAAAAATTTAAAAATTTATAACTGATTGAAGCTGGGCCCAGTAAATAGTAAAAGTTAGTGAAATTGAAAACATACACACACACACACACAAAATTCAATAGAAAATATTAATGGAATAAAAAGCAGTTTCTCTAAACTGAAAAATTTCTAAAAACACTGATAAACAAGACAGACATCACCCATCTCAGGATGAAATAGAGGATATTACAACATATATGAACACTAAAGTGATAAGTTATAAGAAACGCTACAATTTTACACTATTGCACTTAGAAGAAATGGATTAGCTTCTTGAAAATCACAAATTACCAAAACTCAGTCAAGATGACATAGATGTCATTAATAATTCTATAACTACTGAAGAAATAGAATTTGTAATTAAAAACTTAAAAAGAAAGGAAAAAGAAACAAAGATATAAAAGAAAAATAAACCCTATCAAACTCCAGATCAATATCTTTCATAAATTTGGATACAAAAATTCTCAACAAAATTTTACTGTACCAAATTTAACAAATACAAAAAGGTTAACACAGGGCTGGAGTGGTGGCTCGGTGGTTACGGTGCTTGCCTGGCATGCACCATATACACGATGAAGTTTTGGAACAACAAAAGCCACGTGAAAAACAAAACAAAAAATTGTTTCTCTATTTCTCTCTCACTATTCCTTTCTCTCTCTCTCTCTCCTCTCTCTCTCTTTCTCAAGAATAACACACCCAAGAATAGTGGAATTTATTCCAGGTATGTATAATTTGAAAATCAATTGATATAATCCACCATTACATTTAAAAATGATACACTTAGGTTAAGTCTAGCAAAATATGAATAGTATGTCTGATGAAAATTACAAAAATTTGAGAAAATCAATGTGAATACATGGATAGAAACACTACGCAGAAATATTTCAAGAATGTCTACAATATATAAAGAACTCTCAGAACTGATAATCAAAACCCAAGAAATCTAACTAGAAAATGGACAAAAGATATCCACAAGGGCTGGAGCGGGGGCTCAGCGGTTCTAGCACTCGTCTGGCAAGCACGAGAAGCCAGGTTCAAACCCCAGCACCACGTACACAATGAAGTGTTGGAGCAACGAAAACCAGATGAAAAACTAAATAAAACTGATTCTCTCTTTCTCTCCCTTTCCCTCTTTTGCTCTCTTTAAAAAAAAAAAAAGATATCCACAAACATTTCACCAAATGGGGATACCTACAGAAGGTAAATAAGCATATGAAGAGATGCTCAACATCATTAGCTATTAGCTATTTTCTATAAAAGCAAATAAAACCCACAACAGGATATGCGTACATATCTATGAGAATGGCTAAAATAATAGTGGTAGCACCAAATGCTAGCAAGGAGGTGGAGAAACTGGATCACTCATATTGTTAGTGGAAATATAAAATGGCATATGGGACCCTTGGAAAATAGTTTGGTAATTTATTTTCTTTACCTTTTTTTTTTTTTTGAGAGGTAGGGAGAGAGTTAATTTTATTTTTTCATCAGGCTTTTATTTTTCCTCCACTTAGTTGTGTGTGTGGTGCTGGGGATCAAACCTGGATCCTCTTGCATGCCAGGCAAGTGCTGTATGACTAAGCTACCTCTCCAGCCCCTGGTAATTTCTTTTAAAACTAAAAATGGGCTTATATGATACAACCATTGAACTCTTAGACATATATCTCAGAAAAATTAAAAGTTTATTTTCTTATTCATAATGCCATGAACAATAGCAGTTTTATTCATAATAGTTCCAAACTGAAAACTCCCCAAGTGTCTTGCAGTGCTAATCCATACTAAGGAATACAACTTGGCGGTAAAATGGAAACAAATTATTGATACATGGAATAATTTGGATGAACTTCAGGAAGGGCATGCTGAGTGGAAAAAAAAAGCCAACTTCAAAAGGATATATACTGCATGCATGATTATATGCATGATATATACAACCTTTGTAATTATAGAGATGGAGAATAGATTAATGGTTGTCAGAGGTTAGGGATGGGGGTAGGGCAGGTGTTGCTAGAAATGGTACCATAGGGGAGTCTTACTAGTTATAGTTAACTATTTTGTCTGTAATTATATGAAGCTACCTATGTGATAAAATTGCACACACACACACACACACACACACACACACTCTTGCATACACTTGTGCGTGTAAAATTAAAGAAATCAGAATGAGCTTTGTGGATTGAAGCAATGTCAATTTCCTGGTTTTGGTATTGTACGACTAAGGCAGATGTTACCATTGGGATGCAGTTCAGTGGTAGAATGCTTGCTTAGCATGCAAAGTCCTGAGTTCTATCCCCAGAACTAAGAAAAAAAAAAAAGAATTGTGAGATCTCCGTGTACATTTCTTTATATCTTTCTAGGAATCTGTAGTTTTGTAATTATTTTAAAACAATGTAAAAATATGAGTTGATTTAAAGAAAAATATTATGTAAACAATAAGAGACCTAGACATAGCAAAAATTGTGAAGACGATAATTCATGCAAAAGGCTATCATTATACTGATGGAAAAGGCACAGGGCTTGGGGTCCTGGGTTTAAATCCTGCTTCTCATTGCTGATAAGCTATGAGTCCTTGGGCCTCAGTGTCTTCATCTGCGAAATGGGGACATTCATGCTCATTGATAGAGGGTTGTGTGAGGCATAGAGGTGAGTGGGTGTCCTGAAAGGGCAGATGCGTTCTGATTCCTCCAGGAGCAGGAATCATCCGTCTGGTGGAACTGCCTGTTTTTCCCACATTGAGGACAAGGTCCTATATTTGTTTGATCCTGGTGAAATATCTGACTCTGGGTCATCTGATGTGAATGGAAGGTATTTTAGAAGTTAGACACAGGAGCAATCTAAGAAACAGTGTGACTATTCTGTCCTTGGGTCCAGCAACTCAGACCTGCCTGTGTTAACTGAGAATGTCTGTGCCCCAGTATGCCCTGGGAAGATAAAAAAGGACAAGGGCTGGGGATGTAGATCAGTGGTAGAGCGCTGGCTTAGCATGAACAAGGCCCTGGATTAGATTGCCATCCCCCTAAAAAAGAGAAAGTAAAGAAAAGGAAAAAAACAAGTTGTTCCTGACTCAGCTGACACCCAATGACCCTCCATTCTAACTTTTCAGGACACTGATGACCCAATTGGCTGGCCTTGCCTTCAAATCTATAACAAATTATCCGAGGGAAAAAAGAGAAGCTGGGGTGGTGGCCTGGACAGTAACCACTTTTTTTGTTGTTGTCGTTTGTTTGTTTTAAAGAGAGGGATGGAGTGAGAGAAAGAGAATCAATTTTATTTATTTTTTCATCTGACCTTTATTTCTCCAACACATAGTTGTGCATGTGGTGCTGGGGTTTGAACCCAGGTCCTCACACATGCCAGGCAAGTGCTCCAACCACTGAACCACACTGCTCCAGCCCCAACAAGTACTTTTTTTTTTTTCAGGGCTGAGGATAGAACTTGGGGCCTTGCGCATGCTAGGCAAGCACTCTGCCAGTGAGCTAAATCCCCAACCCCTAACAAGCACTTCTTGACCACTGATGAATGGTTCTGAATCCAGAGAAGGTTGCAGACAGGCAGAGTCAGAGCACCTCCTCCAGACCTTGCCTGATTAAGGCTGAAAGCCAGGCCAAAATGTCCTGGAGGGAAAGTTTACTACCAAAAGAAGCCGCCTTTTGCCTCTACAATGAGTTCACCAAGAGGAACTGAGAGATAACACAGTAAAGTGGCATTGGCATCCTGATGCTAGGGTAGAATGGTCACCATCCTGCCATCTACGTAACAGCAAGGCTTGCAAATGTTCACAGGTGCTGGATGCTAACATGTGAGATGCCGTTGAACATAAAAAGATAAAATAGAGACTTGTGGGGCTGGAGTTGTGGTTCAGTGTTTCAGGGCTTGCCTGGCAAGCCCAAAGACCTGAGTTTGAACCCCAGCACCACATACACAACTAAGTGTTGGAAAAACAAAGGCCAGATGAATAAATAAAATTGATTCCCTCTTAAAAAAATAGAGACTATCAAGGACAAAATCTACACAATCATCTCAATAGATATACATGCTCTTCCATCTATGATGGGGTTATGTCCTGGCAAACCCATTTAAGTTGAAAATATTAAGATAAAATGCATTTAATAAACCTAACTTACTAAACTTCATAGCTTAGCCTAGGCTATCCTAAGGTGAGTGTACTTCCTTTGTTGCGCTATCAAAAAACTCGTATCAGCCTACCGTTAGGCAAAATCATCTAAGACCAAAACTGTTTTATAATGAAGTGTTCAATATCTCATGTTATTTTTTAATTTCCTTTTTTAAAAAGAAGTTCTGGGGATTGAACCCAGGGGCGCTTTATCACTGAGCTATATCCCCAGCCATTTTTGAGAAAGAATCTTGGTCCTTGTGCCTCAGGCACCTGGGTAGCAGGGATTACAGGTATGTGCCATCACACCAGCTCTAGTTGCTGTTGTCTAAGACTCTATCCATATGCCTCTCTCTTTTAATTCTACACATTCTCCTCAATCAACCCCCTGGGTTCTAACTTCTACCTGTTCACTGACACCACTAATCTCTCCCTATATCCCTCACCTAACTCCTGAGAGTCAGTATATCCAACTGCTTATTAAAAATTTCCACCTGGATAATGTAGAAGCACCATAAATATCTGCTTTGGTTTTAATGTGTCACTCCAAATACTGAATTTTGAAAGTGGGAATGAGAATAGTTGTATTATATTGTATAGCTCCTTTTGAATGTGTATCATTCATTTTTTTCCCCCTGGTACTGGGGATTGAATCCAAGGTCATTTTACTACTGGCCACATCCCCAGACCTTTTTTTTTTTTTTTTTTGAGACACAGTCTTGCTAAGTGCTTAGGGCCTTGCTAAGTTGCTGAGGCTGACTTTAAATTTACAGTCCTCCTGCCTCAGCCTTCCGAGCCTCTGGGATTACAGGCATGTGCCACCATGCCTGTTTGCTTATCACTTTTGCATCAATGTGAAGTGAAGAAACAAAACAAAAAAAAATCATAAATCCAACCATCCTAAGTCAATGACTGTCCATGTAGAAAAAGCTTCTGACAAAATCCAACACCCAGTTATGATAACAAGTTGCAATAAACCTGGAATAGAAAGGAACTTCCTCGATTTCATGAAAGACTTACAGCTCAAGGCACATTTAATGACGAAAGACTGTCGGGTCCTGTGGTCTGGCTCTCAGCATTGACCTATTGCTAGGTCAGGAGTAGGCAAAGCTGTCCACTTATGCCACATATAAGCAATATTGTAATAGAGATTCAAGACGGTACAACAAAACAAAAAAATGGAAAAGAAATTCCACCAATTTGGAAAGAAAGAAGCAAAAATCTTTACTCCTAGATAATATGACCATGTATGTAGGAAATCATAAGGAATCCCCATTTAATCACATACACAAGCTACTTGAACTTATAAATGGGTTCAGTAAGGTCACAGGACATAAGGTCAATGTGAAGAAGAAAATAATTCTATTTTTCTGCACTTGCAAAGAATACTGGGGCTGGAGCTGTGGCTCAGCAGTTTCAGTGCTTGCCTAGCATGCACAAGGAGCTGGGTTGAAATCCCAGCACCACACACACAATTAAGTGTCAGAGAAACAAAAGCCAGATGAAAAAATAAATAAAATTGATTCTCTTCCTCTCTCTCTCAAAAAAATAAAAAAGTGTTAAAAATGAAATTAGGGAAAGAATTCTATTCATGGTAACATCAAAAATAATAAAATACTTAGGAATAAAAGTAACCAAAGGATTATAGGACTTGTACACTGAAAATGACAAAACATTGCTGAGAGACATTTAAGAGTATCTAAATAGATGGTGAGATATTTATGTTCATGGATACCATATTGTCAAAATTGTGGTTCTTCCCAAATTGATTGATAGATTCAACATAATCCTTATGAAAATTATAGGAGGATTTTTGCAGAACTTGTCAAACAGATCCTAAAATTTGTGTGAAAATGAAAGGGACTAAAATGCCCAAAAGAATTTGGGTGAAAGAAGTCATGGGACTTATACTAGATTCAAATCTCACTATAAAGTTTCTGAGTTCTTCTGGTGAAAGACTGAACATAGATCAATGGGGCAGAATCGAAGGTCCAGAAATGAACTTTTACTGTTATGGTTATTTGATTTTTGACAAAGTATGAAGGCAATTTGATAAGGAAAAGAGTTTTGGCAACAAATGGTTCTGGGAAAACAAAAAAATATTTGTTCTATAAAAGACTTATTTATAAGAGGATAAAAACTAAACTACAATCTAGAAGAAAATATTTCCATGTGTTTGATAAAAAATTTGTATCTACAATATATAAACAATCTTTATAATTCAATAGTTAGAAGACAACCCAATTAAAAATGGATTAGAATCCAACAATATAGAATAAGAATTATACAGCAGAACCATATGTTCTGTATTCTGGAATGCAAAGTTTGTTTAGCATCCAAGAATCAATTATGTGATGGATCAGTAGAATAAAGGGCAAAACCACCATCTCAATAAACAGAAAAAGCATTTGACGAACTCTAACACTCTTTCATGATAAAAATATTTAACAAAGTAGGAGCACAGAGGAACTTCCTCAACCTGATAAAGGGCATCTTTGAAAGATACTTGATGCTGAAGGACTGGATGATTTCCTCCAAGATTAGAAATAAGACAAGCTGTCTACCCCTGTCGTTTCTATTCAACATTGTAGTGGAGGTTTTATCTTGGAAAACTGGGAAAAGTTGGGTTGGAAAGGAAAAAGTAAAGTTATATTTACATGTGATATGACATGTACATAGGAATACTAAGAAATTTATATACACACAAACTCATGGCACTAATAAGTTCAGCAAGATATGAGATCAATATGCAAAAATTAATTGTGTATTTATAAACTTTCAATGAAAAATCTTTTTTTTTTTAAGAGAGAAGGACAGAGAGAGAGAGAGAATCAATTTTTATTGAGTTTTTCACGTGGCCTTCATTGCTCTGACACTTAGTTGTGTATGTGGGTGCTGGGGTTTGAACCCATGTACTTTCGCATGCTGGGCAAGTGCCGTAACCACTGAGCCACCACTCCAGGCCCCTCAATGAAAAATCTTAAATGAAATTTAAAAAAAAATTTACATTAGCATCAAAAAGAATGAAATACTTAAATCTAGAGAGAGAGATTCAGGATGGTGGATTAGTGGATGGCTGCATTTCTTGTTACTTTGTGGCTCAGGATTCAAGCAGTGGTAATAGTGTTTCTCAGTGAAATGCTGGAAATCTACAGGAATGCTGCAAGTTCACAGGATAGAAACTCTACTGTTGAAGTTAACCAAGCCAAGAGACAGCTCATCTTTATCCACACACAAATTAACCATACTCAAACTTCAGTAATACTTTAATTCAAAGAATAGAAGAGGAAAAAAAATCCCCAAACTAAAGATCAGGCCTCAAGTAGGAATTGCCTGGGGGTTGTGGTGGTGCTCAGACCTTACTCGTGGATATCCGCTCTATAGCAAAAACAGAATCAATACGGGGACTGTGGGTGCCACACCTGTGAAGGGTCTCAATCTAGATCATTCTAAGATACTCTGGTAAGAGGTTGTGCTCTAAAATTACCCACGCATAAAAGTGGAGAAGTTCATCCTAACAAATGCATAAAACTCAACACAAGAATGCCAGAAATATTAAAAAACAAGGTAACATGACACCTCCTAAAGTTCATAATTGACTTGCAATTAACTCCTAAACACTGAAGTGGATAAAATATCAGATAAAGCATTCAAAAGAATGATTATAAAAACGATCAATATGGGGAGTGATACTGGCCAAATTATACTGTTGCATTCTGTGCATGTACAAATATGTAACAACAAATCCCATTATTATGATTGTAATACACCATTAAAAATGTGGAAAAAATTATCAATATTCCAAGAGAACACAGAAAAGAACTGAATGAATTAAGAAAGTCAGTATATAACATGAATGAGAAATTTAATAAGTAGATAGACACATTGAAAAAGAACCAAACAGGGCTGGAGTGGTGGCTCAGTGGTTACAGAACTTACTTGCCTGGCATGTGCAAGGATCCAGGTTCAAACCCCAGCACCACATACACAAGTAAGTATCGGAGAAGCAAAGACCAGATGAAAAAAAATATAAAATAATAAAATTGATTCTCTCTTTTTATCTCTCTCTAAAAAAGAAAGAAAGAGAAAAAGAACCAAACAGAAATCTTGGAAATGAAACACAAAATAAATTAAATAAAATGCTCAGTTGAAAGTCTTTGAGTACATACCATGCCGAATACAGAATTTCAGAGTTGGAAGACAAAGTGGCTGGTCTTGGAAATTCAGACAGTATTAAAGAAGAAAAAATAAACACTCATGACCAGAACATTCAAGAACTCTGTAACATCATTAAGAGATCAAATTTAAGAATCATTTAAATCAAACAGTGATATAAGCTAACAGCATGGATAACCTCTTCAGAGAAATAATAACAGAAAAGTTTTCACTTCTTGGGAATGAGATGGACATCCAGATACAGGAGGCATTCAGAACCCCAAATAGATAAGATCAAGAAAGAATCTCTCTACAACACATTATAATTAAAATGCCTAACATGCAGAAAGAGAGAGCGAGAGAATCAATTTTATTTATTTCTTCATCTGGCCTTTGTTTCTCTGACACTTAGTTGTATATTTGGTGCTAGAGTACAAACCTGTGTCCTTGCACATGTGAGGAAAGCACCATAACCACTAAGCCACTGCTCTAGTCCCAAGGATAGCTTTTATTTTTTTATTTTTATTAAGGAGTTGAGTTATTGTACAATCATATAAAGTAACAATATGATATGCATATGTTCTTAAACCAGAATTACCCCCACGTTGCCTACACTCCAGTCTCTTGATTCTTCTATATTTTTGTCCTTACAAGTGATATAAATGCTTAGACTGTGAATATTCCAGAATTAAATGATTGCATAAATATTATTTGGATTCTCAGGCCAGTAAAGAGTATTCTACATTGTTGATTGTCTCACTGTTCTCCCTCCCTCTCCTCTTTCCTATTTCTCCCCTCCCCCATCTCTCCCCTCCCAGATTTCCCCTTATAAGATAGCTTTTTAAAAGACTCAAAAAAAAAGGTCAGGTCACATTTAGAATCAACCCAAGCAGAATTACTTCTGATTTCTTAGCACAAACTCTAAAATCTGGGGGAGCTTGAAAGAAAATAATTGTCAACCAAAATTGCTATATCCAGTAAAATTATCCTTCAGAATTGTGGATAATAAAAACCTTCCAAGATAAGTAGAAACTAAAGGCAATCATGACTAAGCTGGAACTATAGAAAATTCTTAAAGAAACACTTCACACAGAAGAAATAAAAAACAAACCCTAGAACTCACAAATGGACAAATCTCACTTGAAGAGTAACTAAGAAAATGAGAAACAGAAACAAACTGAATATAATAAATAAAAATGACAGGAGTAAACATTTCTACAATAACACTGAATACAAATGGTTTTAACTCTCCAACTAGAAATCAATCCAAGGGGCTGGATCGGTGGCTCAGCGGTTTCAGCGCT